>LT598464.1:0-289269 GCA_900074745.1 Lachancea mirantina
GTTGAGGTTTATCGTTGTCGGTGGTTGATAGATTTCTGAACTGTTCATTTAATCCGATCATGGTTAATTTAAACAATAAGGCATATAAGTGGTTGAGTACTTACATCTCGCTGTGGTTATCTTAAAGATGTGAGCACTGTATAACTCGTCATATTGGCGCCTTTCATACAATCTTCGTAACACTGTTCCAACTTCACAATCCGTTACTTTCTCTAAGGTTAAAGTAAGTCATCATTACGTCACCTATTGGATCATACATACCGTCATGACGGGTAGAGGCGACATCATGATTATCACTGGGATCATTTGGTTCTTATGACTTCACCTTGATCGGGAATCGTCGGTTCAGTTCCGTCTCATTTTAATCCGTCATGGGGATCACGTGATACTGCGATTTATCAGTATTCTATCTCGCTATCTCCTTCGAACAAAATATCAATACTCAGTCTATCTCATAATTAAAAAACTAAGAATGAACTGCTAAGTGGCCATTCAGAAAGCTGTTGACCAGTTGAGGTTGGTCAACCTCAAAGTTGAACATAAATTCAAATTCTTCTATATACTTTCCGATGTCATGCGGGAACTTTTGAGACAGCGCAAGCTAGTTTTCTATTTACAAACATTTAGCTCACATCTTTGCTACTTTCAGCTTTAGAGGATGGCTGAGCTGATGTTCCTCTCTCATCATCAAAAAGTTCCTCAGCTGCTTTAATCGCAAATGGATCCACTGTCGTCGATTTAAACTTGCGGGCTGAAACACCAAGTCTGAATAGCTCATTTATCTCTCCAAAAGTTTTCCCCTTAGTCTCAGGTAAATCTACAACTGCCCAAGCTAGGGTACCAAAACAAAAAGCACCCCAAAAAAAACCTGCCTTGGCGCCCCAATTCCATTTTTGGGAGTTCAACTGGTATAATATCAAAACCAGGGTTACGATCGCCACAACATTGTATGAGTTACGAGCTAGAATGATTGTTTTAGTCCTCAGGCGAGACGATGGTATTTCGGACACAAGACAAAATACCACGGGTGCAATTCCCAAGTTATAGAAGAAGGCAACAACCATCAAGAGCGCTCCACTCGCCATTTTCGAGGTCTTGGTGTCCATACACCCCAAACCCCCAATAATAAAGTAAACTACACCCTGGAACACGAGTCCTATGGCATAAAGCTCAAATCTCCCGACGCGTTTTGAGAGCCACCAGGATATAAATGTTGCACCAATGCCTAAACAGTACTGGATTATACTGAACGTGAAAGACATATCTGTAGTGACACCAGCTTTCTCGTAAAAATATGTTGAGTATCCCATAAGTCCAGCACCGCAAGTGGTTTGTCCAACCCAGGCCAAGCACGCTATTCTAGTCCTTCTCCGATTGGTCTTGTCTCTTATACAATCCATGTAGCTTCCCTCCGAACCTTTCAGGTGCTTCTCCTTCTCTATGGTGAGTCTGATCTTTTCCAACTCCTTTGTTATCATGACGTCCTTTTCTATCCCTGTACCACTCAACGTCCTCTCAAGTGATCTTTTAGCTGCATCCATCCGTCCTTTCTTTACCAACCACCATGGTGATTCGGGAGCCAAAAAAATTCCCACCATAAGAGG
This sequence comes from Lachancea mirantina, assembly GCA_900074745.1. Classification (NCBI taxonomy): domain Eukaryota; kingdom Fungi; phylum Ascomycota; class Saccharomycetes; order Saccharomycetales; family Saccharomycetaceae; genus Lachancea; species Lachancea mirantina. The sequence continues at coordinate 1,605 of LT598464.1, forward strand.
AACCGGCCATAGCCATTGCAATGCAAATGGTAATTTATAACCAAGTTCTGACTGTGCATACCTATTTTGGGAGTTTTTCATGATTCCAGCGGCAAAAAGCTGACCAAACAACCAGCAGAGGTTAGAGTAAGTGGTCAAGTAGTATCTGAGAGCAAGAGGACATATCTCAGAAGCATATGTCACTGTTAAACCTTGAAAGCAACCCCATGGCATACCACAAAGAGCTTGGCCCACAGCAATCATTCCCAAGCTCTTGCAGAAATATAAAATGAAAGTGAACATTCCAAGGAGAAACAAAGCAAGAATCATCGTGTACCGATTGCCGATATAGCTGGTAAGGGGCCCGGTTAGCTGTAAGCCCACAATTTCACCGGCGATATAACATAAAGTTAAGCCAACCTGCCACGAAATTGAAATCTCCCATTCTCCGGATTTGCCTTGGGAACCGAATTTTTCTTTGAAGATAGGCAAAGCGAAGAAAGCACCAAGAATAGCGGTATCGTAACCTTCCATAATTAGCGTCGTGGAGACTAGCAACGACCATCCTGCAGCCTTTGGGTATGTCTTCAAAGCCTTGATGAGGGGCATCGTTCTCTCGCTTTCATTAGCTTCTTTGGCATCCAAAGTAGCATTCACTAGCCGAGAAACATTTTGGTCATTCTCGTCATCGTCTGGACTACCAGCTCCGGGAGCATGCTCCATGTGGTAGAGCTCAATGTTACTATTACTTTTCTTCGGTGTGTCCATCATCATCATAGAAGACATGCCTGGCTCAGGGGAATCCACACCCGCCGCGCTCGATTCGAGCCCGCTCTTCTTCATCCGTTTGTCTCTAAAAGACAGCAAATTCTTTTTCATAACTTAGAACTCCAGTATACTCTTGACTTTACGATTCGAAGTTCTTCATGCAACTGAGATGATGGTTATCCATTTGTATGAAACATTTGCTCACCTTAAGTAGACGACGAGAATTACCTCACGTTACCAATGTGAGCAGGCACCTGGCGCAGCAACTAGAAGAACTGGTCAATTGAACGCTCCCTGTATGCAAAGGAGGTGTCAGTCACCCCACATCGGAGTCGATTACAGTGCGTTACGGCGGCCTAACTATAGGAAGAGGTGGCAAAAACATTTCGAAAGCCAATCTCTTTCTGAATTTTGCGCTTGCTTGCGGACTTGACACGGAACAAGCCCAACGTACCCCGGAAAATCAAGCATGGTAGGCAACGTCGTACACCAGAGATCTTTTTTCCCCTTAGAATGACCGGTGCAGACTTTTTTTCTCGAGGAACGGATCCATGCAAGACTGTGGGTGACGCGGAAAAATGATACGGTATTTTTCTCGGGGAAATTTTTCAATGTTATTCTCGGGAAAATTTTTCAATACAAACAAAAAGCATTTAGAAAACAAGGGTGCAGTCTCTCTTACGTTTACCAAGCTAGATCGTCTGCGCTATTGAAACCAGATCTAAGAGACACACAATGACTTAATCTAACTTTTTAACTCCTGTCGATTTTCATATAAAAATCCGGGGCAATTGAGATCGTTTTCCATCAATGTACTACGCAATTCATAGATCAACAACTCAAAGCGCCTCGAAATGACAATTACCGAGCACCCAGAAACACAGCCAAGGTGGTGGAAGGAAGCCACAATTTACCAAATTTACCCTGCAAGCTTCAAAGACAGTAATGATGATGGCTGGGGAGACTTGAAGGGAATTACCTCCAAATTAGAATATTTGAAAAACCTGGGGGTTGATGCTATTTGGGTGTGTCCCTTCTACGATTCACCTCAGCAAGATATGGGATACGATATTTCGAACTACGAAAAGGTTTGGCCAACTTATGGCACAAATGAGGATTGTTTCGAGTTGATCAAAAAAACCCATGAGCTGGGTATGAAGTTCATTACTGATCTCGTCATCAATCACTGCTCGACCGAGCACGAATGGTTCAAGGAGAGCAGATCTTCTAAGAATAATCCAAAGAGAGACTGGTTTTTTTGGAGACCGCCAAGGGGCTATGACAGCGAAGGTCGTCCAATTCCTCCTAATAATTGGAGATCATTCTTTGGAGGTTCTGCTTGGAGTTTCGATGAGGAAACTCAAGAGTTCTTTTTGCGCTTATTTGCGTCAAGGCAACCGGATCTCAACTGGGATAACGACGATTGTAGAAAAGCAATCTATGAAACTGCAGTCGGATACTGGTTGGACCAAGGGGTTGACGGATTCAGAATTGACACAGCTGGTTTGTACTCGAAACGTCCAGGCTTGCCAGACTCCCCTGTTTTTGACATTCAAAACGAGTTTCAACACCCAAATTGGGGCTCCCATAACGGTGCTAGAATCCATGAGTTTCACCAAGAGCTTCGTCGCTTCATTGATCAGAGAGTCAAAGATGGCAGAGAGATTATGACTGTGGGTGAGGTTGCTCACGGAAACGATAATCCTCTGTACACCAGTGCTGCTAGGCGTGAAATGAGTGAAGTTTTTAGCTTCAAACATGTTGATATCGGATCAAGTCCTCACTTTCGGTATGAACAGGTGCCATTTACTTTGAAAGATTTTAAAAAAGCAATCGCTGAGAGCTTTGAGTTCGTTAATGGCACTGATTCCTGGGCAACCATTTACCTAGAAAATCATGATCAGCCCCGTAGCGTCTCAAGATTTGGTAGTGACTCACCAAAATACCGCAACAAGTCAGCCAAACTTTTGGCTATGATGGAGGGATCTTTGACAGGTACTTTGTATGTTTATCAGGGCCAAGAACTCGGCCAAATTAATTTGAAAGGCTGGCCAATTGAGAAATACGAAGATGTTGATGTCAGGAATAATTATGAGATAATTGTAAAGAAATATGGCAAGGATTCGCCACAGGTGAAGTCATTTATGCGTGGTATTTCTCTACTATCCAGAGATCACGCTAGGACACCAATGCCCTGGACTTCAGAGGGCCCCAATGCGGGTTTCTGTGGACCCAAGGTCCAACCGTGGTTCTTTTTGAATGAAAGTTATAAACAAGGCATTAATGTAGCCGATGAAGAGTCGAATGTGGATTCTGTTTTCAGTTTTTGGAGGAAGGTCCTGGAAACCAGAAAGAAGTATAAAAATGTTATGATTTATGGATACGACTTTGAATTCATTGACTTGAATAATGAAAAGCTTTTCAGCTTCACCAAAAATTTTGAGGACAAGAAATTATTCGCGGCGTTGAATTTTAGCGATGAAGAGATTCAGTTTAGTCTTCCGGAGGGATCTTCCTCTTGTGCTTTCATTTTAGGAAATTATGATGACAGAGATGGCTCGTCACGAGTCTTGCAACCATGGGAAGGCAGACTGTATTACGTTGATTAAATCATTTTTCAAGAGATTATTTTCTTCGCAGGTTAGAGATGCAAGAGAATTTCAAGAAGCATTTTTATAAAAAGGGCAAAACTATGCCCAACAAGAGATACATAATCAAATGAATATGAGAAGAAAATAGACAGGTAATTCATGACGAGCGATATCATCGAGTTGAGCCATTCCTCTTAAAAATCACATGGCCAGAAGGACAGAATAATATTGGAGATCTTCACCATTCAAACCCATCAAGATGCGATGGATGACTGGCTCCATCAATAAGCGCACATTGCCATACCACAACTCAGAATACTGGTAATGTCAAAGATTGTGTCAGTTGTGGATCTTATCACTTATCTTGCCAAAAACGGTAAGGTGATGAGAGGGAATTAAAGCACAAAAATTGTATAGAGATGATAAAATAGGAGAAGATACGTTAGGATTATCGCCCGTCATTTTGTTGAAGTAACCCTAGAGAGATGAAGCGACTGAAAACTTAACATACTTTACAAAGGAAACTATGGACCAATTAAGCGAACAGTTTAAAAAGCATTTAGCGACCGCTACCCTTAACTTGCGATGATAAAATATTACAAACTAGCGGTGATTTCATGTTTGAGTGTCTCTGGTCGGAACAGGAAGATCCCTTTGATAACAATATGCCGTTTTAGTGTTTATATCACCAAACTTTGATTCCAGTTGCAGCGATGTAGATATGAATATTTTATGACAAACTGAAACCGTTGGCGAAAAGCATAGCTTGCGAAGGAAGCTAATCGGAGGATATAAGAGAAATGTGTTGCTTTTTGGCTCTCACAGTGATATTAGAAGAGTAGCTTGTTTAGCTGAGAATGCGCAGCGAAACGGAGCAGCGGCAACTGACCAACTCAGGTATTGGGCGTGCAAATCCAAATGTGCAAGGTGCTAGTAGAGGAGCTTGAGCCAGAGGTGCAAACGAGTTGGGACAATTAATGTCGTAAGGAGCTGGCGAGAGGTGATATCGTTATTTAATTATCACGTGATCTAAGTGACAGAATAAAATTAGATGGATGAGCGACCGGTTCATGATTAAGATGAACTCATAGGAACCAAATGATTCTAGTGATGGTCATGATGTCGTCACACTCCGTCATCACTGCAAGAGTGACCTAATAGGTGAAGTAGTGATGACTCGCCGTCGATCTTAGAGTAAGTAACGGATTCCGAAATTGGAGCAATGTTACAGAAATTGTATAAAAGGAGCTGATATGACCAGGATCGTAGTGGTCATGGTCGTAAGATAGCCATGGAGAGATATAAGTACTCAATTCCTTAACATCTTTATTATTTAGATCAACTAGGAACGAGTTAAATGAGCAGTTCAGAAACCTATCAACCACCGACAGCGATTAACCTCAACAAGTATAAAATATTACTTATTTAACGTGGAAATTTCAGACTAGACGTCAAGAAGATGATGATGAGAGGTATATAAGTCATAAATAAATTTTCAAGTAGGTCTTAAAAAGTGGCTCTTCAGAATACCAAAATGAAGGTGTTGCCGTCACGTTACTATCGAGTTTTCAATATGTTCAAGCATTGTTCTGGTATATGTTTATTAGATCAAAAAGTCATTCTTTTCTGGGGTGCCGCCCGCGATGCCAATGAGCAGGTTGAATTGCTCTCTTCCTTGACCAGTGAATTTCAGGTTTTGCAGTGATGATCAGTATGTTTGGCAATAAAAGGTATTTAGGTTCCATCATTCAAAATCCAATTATCCATTTCAACGAGAGCATATCAGGATCTCATAAACATTCCAAGTACATGCTTATTCAAAACTTTTGATCGTCAAGACAATTAAAAGAGAGCGAACTTCCCCTGATATGATCTATCGTGCATATGACGACGCAATATTGGCGTAACGATGAGATAAAAATTAGACAGTAACAAAAAGCCCTTCTTCCACGATGTACCTCAGCCCACTTCCTGTTTATTTCTTTTCAAGTTAAATCTGCTACCCCATCACTGAAATCTGTTGAACATGTGGGTTGACGACCGCCTATCTCTTCCAGCCGTTTTACCAGGCTGTTACCACATCTAAGTTACCAGTAAAATGGCCAGTACTTATCGAAAAGGCCACTATTTCAGATAGAGTCAATTTTTCGTTCTTGTAACGCGGTATTGTTAATTGCCGAACCCCATGATTTTCATAAAAAATCCTTTAATGAATGATCCCGTTGCTTCCCATCCGCGGTTTAGTATTGCCCTTGAGTTTTCCAACCACTGGCAACTTGTAAACGCTTGCAGTTTTGCTTGTAACTTGAACAGTCCTAATCTTCGAAAGTTTGCCAATTGCTGAAAATTGCCTGGCTCTGATCAAATAACTCGTTCTCTTGAATTGAATTCTGTGAACTTCGTGGCTGGCCTGTGCAACTTGATTGTGACTGCCGACTTTGATCCTTTTCATCCTTTTCTTGATATCCTCTGTCATCTATATGAGCAGCGCTTCCGGAAAATGGCGAAAAAAAGGCAATTGGATCCCGAACAGCTGCGCAGACATCCTGCATTTTCGTGCTGAACTTGCTGAGCCTCATCTTATTCTTTGGGTGAAGGGATGAGATAAAGCCTGAAAGGTCGCGTAGCACTGAAAGGGTAGTACTATCTTTTTCTTCCCGGAAGATGAGACAATCAGCCACCGTGTTTGCTATGTCAAACAACTTTTCCTCAAACCCTGGACCATAAATTTTGACTTCTTCTCTGGGCATGAGCAAAACGTCGCAAAGCAGATCTTTAATTAGAGAGGCTGGAAGATCAAAATTGACACCTGAATTTTTTTGCAATATTTGTACGAAGGATTGCATATTCATTGGCACCATTGACTTTTCAGAAGAGGAAGCGCATTTACTGACAATTTTCGATCTTTTCAAAGCCAACTTCCATATAAGGATCTTCATCCAGTGAATTGAAATGGACCGGTCCACATTGCCTGCAAAAAAAAGACCAATTTTTTCCTGCTCGACGTTCAATGCAGCAAGCATGCTAGGAATTGTATGCGAAGCCGACAACTTCCCGCACCACAGTGGTCGGTCGCAATCGCGAGCACTAAGGATGTCGTCAAGGTGGGGGTTCAAAATCATGTCTGTAGTACCCGGTTTAATAGAAAAAACACTCGGGTCTAGAGAAGGGGAATTTAAATAAAAATCATTAGATTCGTGGCGAATTTCTTCGAAAAACGATTTCTCTGGAATGGTGAAAATGCGTATGAGAGCCAGAAAGCTGGTAAGCGAGGACTCGGGTTCGTCTTCAGTTCCAGCGTCGGGAATTTGGACATTTGCATCAAATGTAATCGGATAATTGGCCATAATCGAGTAATACCGTTCAGTTATTAAGAGCAGATAGAAAACTCTGCGTCTTATCTGTTGCTCCTCAAGAGAGAACTTGGAATAAGTTCTTTCTTCTTGGAGGTTACAAATATGCGCCATTGTAATTGCGCTTGAGCAGCAACGAAGGGTGATGTTTAGCAAGTCTGTATTCCGGGCAAAACATCGGTGTAGGCAATAATAAAGCATAACCCCATAAAGGTCAGGACTATTCAGATCGTCGTAAGCTGCGCGCTGATTGACGCACATCCAAGCCAAGTCCTCGGCTTTAAGAACATAAGAAGATTGCGTCTTGTTATCGTTGTGACGAAAGGTCAAATTCGTCTGAAGGTCAGCCAGCGTTGCTGCACAGAGGGCTACTAGAAAAAAGTAAGCAGTAGACTTAAAGGTCGCACTTGTGTGAAGAATTTTCCGTAGAGCTCCAAGCTGCATTAAAGGCCATGCTTTGTAAAGATTATCGCTATACAGAACCAAGCACTGGTCAATAACAGACTCTGGAAGTCTCTCTGAGCCCGACAGGAAGAAGCAATTGGAGTTTAGGCTCGAATTCACGTGATTATAGCAAATACCCTCAATGGTGGAACTGCTACCCGTGCTGCGCCCCTCCCTGGTGATGTTGTGGTCGCTTTCAAGAAGCTGTTGTTCTTCTTGTGGGCTTTGTTGAGAGAAATTTTGTTCATACTGCTGCCGTTCTTGTTGCAGTTGTTGTTTTGTCGTCGTGATCTTGTCGATGCTGCGCTGTCGCATGCTTTTGGGTCCCCTCTTTTTCGGAATCCTCAAATAAGTGCATTCTATGTTCGCAGTTTCGCATCGTGCGCATGGGGACCTGCCATCGCATTTCACTCTCCGGACGCTGCAACAGTCGCACGCTTTATTATTTGTTTGACAGCGTCTGGCACACATTCAAGAAAGAAGTTCTGCCGAGCTAGCTCGATTCCGCAAGAGTTCGGCATGATCCTAAATAGCCCCGGAGAAAGTTTGTATTCACAATTTTAGAAAAACTAATAATGATCCTGTAGATGCATTGTTGCCGTGCTTCACTATAATATTGGAAAATATGCACTTGTTCAAGCATACGACAAATTTTCAATGTCCGATGGCATGGTGGGCATTTCCATTAAAGAGCAGTGTTTGTAGGACTCTGCCCTTATTAAACTCCTTTCGAGCATCTTTTCTAAAGATTTAAAATTATTCTCTGTTTCCAAAATACGAAAGAATATTGTCCTAAATTAATGCTGCATTCTAAAGTTATCTAAATGTGGTATGAAGGACTCATTTCCTGGGACGTGTTGTCTTTACTTTTAAATGACTTAAAACGCTCTAGCTACCAATTTCTTGGATTGAATTGGCCCCGGAACCTCCGGAAATTATTGAGGTTAACCCCACCTGTTTTGATGGTTGATCATAGCTTTTTCAATTGCTTCAATTAACTTCTCGATTGTAAAACATATTGATGTTTGAAGAAATACATCTCTTCATGATTATATTGACAATATGATCAGCTTAAACCTGTTAACAAAGGAGCCTGGCATAAATATTTTTTAATGTCATTTCTATTTATCGACTGCTTCCCACGGTGGGATGAACAATAAAAATTTTTTAGCATGTGCAACTCATCGTGAAGTTTGCTTCGAATCCCATGGATTCCTAATGAGTTGGCATTCCAACTAGTTGTTCGATTGTCATTTATTTCATTGTGATTGTGATCAGGTTAATATCAATCTGAAACCACATAACTTGAAGATATCACCTACCTTAAACTTCCTCCAGCAGCTTTTTGAGAATGTTGACGTCCTCTGTTCGATTGAAAATGTAGACATTTCCATCCAGAAGTGTTCCTACTGTTAATAGCACTAGAAAGTTTAAAAGCTAAAGAATACAGGAGAGCCACTACGGCAAATTTTTGCTGGTTCTAAAGACAGGATAAGGGGGAGAATCACAATCTATACTACAACGGGGAAAGCAGATTTTATATGAGAGCTACAAACTGAATCATAAGGTGGGCACCTAATGATTAGGTACATTCCGTGAAAGATGACAAGCGTTACGAATGGTACTAGCTGGCACTAGTGTTTGGTGCGTCGGTCACAGCTCCTAATCGTGGATCCCAATCATGACTTCTTCATAATTGTAACTACTGAAATAAAAAAGTTTCATCGAGAATCTGTAAATTGACAATGGAAAAACCGCTTAACTATTCATTAAATGCTATATGGATTGTGACTCTAAATTCACCAATGCAGACACTTCTCATTAGATAATCAATTCTTCGTATGATAAGGCTATTTAGAAACTGCTACTTCTTTCCCGTCAGCCCACCTCGATGGCCTTTAAAGTTTGGTCTATCTTGCTCATCGAGCTGAGCCCAAACTTAAGTGCAGCCCTTACTCATTACCTATGCGTTGGCTATGTTAACCCTGAACCTTTGCTTTCGCTCTGCAAACTGCTGAATGCGATGAATGACCATAATATCACTCACTAGGCTAGCTCAAACCAATAACAGATATAATTCACTTTCTGTTTGAAACCGACCGATCCATGCGGTCGGGTTAACAAACCATGAGCGCTTCGCGACCATTAAAAAAAACCAATGCTGTGCTTTTGCGAGGAAAGAATAAGCTCTTTTTTGTGATCCCTCAGCAGAATACCGCAGATTGTAGTAAGGCTAAAAGGTATCAATTTCGTTCAGTTATGCCTTTTTAGCAATGAATTGTAGCTCGGCCGATTCTGTCGCACGCATAGAGGCACCTTTGTAGAGAGCATCCTCACGCTCGATAACATTGTTAAAGGCTCTCATTTCTTCTTCCATAGAGGTCTCGCAATCAATCTGTGGAATCTGGAGAACATCAATGTATATGCCGAAGCGAGCGTCAGATTCAAAAACTCCGGCTAAGGGAAACTTGCGTGAAAAACCTTCACATTGCACATTTCGGGCTCGAACTCTTCATCAACAGCGCATTTCGTTGATAAGATTTAGAGGCCTCCTCAAAACACCTTCCATGAAATGGAATCCATTCTAAGTTATAGTGTTTTGGACATTCAGTAAATAATCTCTCTCTTTCACCGTTACTGGAAAAGTGGATGGTGTAAAAGTTCCCAGCCCGTGGCCATAGCCGTACCTAAAGTGTGAAAACTTTTACTTTAACTCTGATGACCCTATCTGCCCGTAAGACATGCAGTTCACAACCATGGTAGAAAGCTCTACACCAGTTTGCTAAGATATCCTTGCGTTGGGAGCTCGATTTTAGTTCCGGGCAAGTCTGAAGAGTTTTGACTCAAAAGGCGGAGCCTTCATCCTCTTTTTAGATTTGACAGAAGCTCGATCATCGCGGCGAACCAAATTGTGAAATACCTGTCTTATTTCTCGCCCCTACGACCTCGTTAGTGTCTTAGATTTGAAAAATTAACAGATCCCCACTGTCCATCCCAACAAACGCGCGGCCGCTTGAAAACCTTGTTCGTCCGCCTAACGACCCTGAAATTTTGTTGAAAGAGGAACAAAATCTGAGAAAAATTCTCGCATCCTTCGGCCTTATGGCCTTGAAATCTCGCCTTAGATCATAGAGCTCAAAAAACTGAGCAACGATCTGCGCTAAACTGGCGTGACTATCAATATTCAAGCAATCATATCACAATGTTAAAAATAGGGCTGTCATTCACATATCAGCTCGAGCTCGAAAGCCCTCACTCTTTGTCTGAATCTACCGACCGCAGATAGTGAACAAACCACGAACCCACATAAAACTTTCTAAGTAATAAAGCAGGTTTTCATTCGTTTATGCTGCTCGAAACAGTCTTCTTTGAATTACTCATCGAATGATATGACTCTATGGAATGAGTGACTGGCTGTGGTACCGCTTTGATTGGTTACCTCTACGGAACAATAAGTCCCTCTTTGCTCATAAGAGAGTAATTTTGTGAAGAGGTCGGCGAAGACGTCGCTCCTTGACGAAATTTTTGGAGGTTTGATGAGGATGATGGTAGTATCCTTAGCATCGATTTTCAAGCCTACCTTGCCATGCTGCACGAAACAGACACATATCTTAAAGAGCTTGACCAAAACCATGTGTGGGAGAGTGGTGGCGAAGTATTTCTCAAAACAGACAAAGAGGTGTAAATCTTTTGCAGACAGTGATACGACTTCTGAGAAAACATTCAAATTAGGTCGATATCTCAATCCCATTCTTCTGCGAAAAATTCCCACCGTTTTCCTCGCGATGCCTCAACTAACAGATTAAGTGGTTCCCGTTCACTTTGAAACACGGAAAAAGTGCCAAAAACAACCAAATTTCGAATGGTGAGCGTTGCTCAACTGATTCTCTTGATGTAAGGGTTTTTTGAACGAATCTTGGAACCGAACGCGTAGAAAACGAAAGGTATGGGTATCATTCCAAGAGCAATAAAAGCGATCGTCGAACCACCCCAATTCACCCCAAGATTTTTGAAAAGCGCTGGTCCAAAGAGCGGAAAAACGCCGCCTAGGATCGACCTTAAAAAAGTATTGGCTGCAATGGCAGAGGCCGCATATCTCGTAAATGAGTCTACAAGATAATTGAGGCAGCCCTGGAAAATAACGAAGAATCCAAAGGCCATGCACGAGAGGCCTATGCAAGGTGCGATCCAGTGAATTTTCTCCTGTGAAGTCCAAGCAAAAATGAACATCCCAGCCGGCATTAACCAGCCGAACATCATCATGGGTGGAAACCTTTCCTCGGGTAAGGGGACTCCATCGTTCTTCTCAAGCAATTTTCTATATCTTAGACCTCCCCAAATGTTGGCAGTGCAACCAATCAACACACCGACTAAAACCGAAAGAATGGGAAGATTGCTGACAGTACCTTCCCAACCTCTTGTTAACTCAAAGGCTAAAGGCACGGAAGTTACGATTAAGTATAAAATACCGAACACGTAGCTAGCAAACAATGCAAGCGCAAACACAATCGGAGTGGCAAGCATCGCAAATGGCCTCAAAAGATGCACACTGAGATACTCACTAAAATCTAAATCCCACTCTTCATGTTTGGCGTGGTAAGCCCAGTTCCCAGATTGCTTACGAATCATTTTTGCCCTTTTGGCAAGAATCACTCCCTTAAAAGACTCAGAGACTGTCAAAGCCGCCACTACCAGCAGAACTCCTTGAATAATGCAGATTAGCCATAGCGGCCACCGCCATTCATCAGTACCAACTTGATATGTGAGCAAAGCTGATATAACAGGACCTACGGTGACCCCACACACAACGAACATTGCGTAGAACACCAAAGCGATCGCTCTTGTGGTAATTGGCCATATGTCTGCAATGACCCCACCAGACGAAACAATCGGGCTTCCCCCAAAAAACCCAGCAAAAAACCTTGTTACCAGCAAAGACGAATAGTCCTTGCTGCTCGCAGATCCCAATGTAAATGCCATTGATATAAAAAGTGGACCGAATACACCTACTTTCCTTCCATACATCTCCGAAAGCGGTGCAAAGAACATTGGCCCAAACGCGACACCTACGACATATAAGGTCGTACCCAATAACGCCTTTTCTCTACTCACATCGAAGTAGTCAGCCAAATGCGTCACAGATGGGGCGGTGGTTGTGGAATTGAACTGAGCCGCCAAGGTAGCAACACCGTAGATCATGGTGTGAAACAACTTTTTAGAAAGCCTCCAGTTGAGAGGATTTTGCGGATCTTTATCCTCAAAATCCACTAAGAATCCGTTTTTCGTTTCGTCATCAAATCTTTCGAGCGAACCGCTCCCGGCTGCCATATCTGACGCACTGCCACTTTTGTCTATTTCACCTTTGTCATCCTTTTCAAGATCTGTAAGCCTATCGTTGGTCGCCAGCTTTCGCTTTGCTAGCTTTGGAGAGAAACCTATGTTAGATTCACCACGTTGCATCCTCGCATATGCATGCCAAGAAACGGTGATCCAAAAAATCTTCCCTCAAACGTGCCTAATTTTATACGGATACCGCATATCCTTCTATTAGTCAACTTCCCATCATGCACCCAATAACCTTTTTTAACGTGGTTGTAAAGCAGTGCAGATAAAAAAGTGGTCTCAAATGAACGAAAGTAGTGAGCCCGAGTGACAGGTCTCCGTTTTTGCGTTCTTTTGACCGGGATAATTGACGTTTTTCTTTTATCAACTGCAAATAAAACCCTTTAATTATATGCCGTCGTCAGAGTTTGATGGCAAAGGACATAAGAAGACACAATCGCGCGATCACTTTGACTAATGGCCATCTCAAGTAGCTAAGAATGTGTTTCAAATAACAACTGGCGCAACCACCAATACGATGTCGGCACTACGGAGCGATATCTAACGGATTTTTAGATTAGTCGGGTAACCTTTATTACGTAGATAATTCGGCACATTTTTCAAATGACAACCTACTTGAGTGTACCTGCTCTTTCCTGAGTCAGCCACAAAAGATACTCATTGAAAACGGAAAAGCGTCAAAAGTGACAAAATGAACGCGAAAATGAAAAAAGGGACTTGGGCGGTTAAAGATGAGGATACTCGCCAAGTCGACAGAAAATATCAAGAAATTGCTAAGCTATAGTCAGAGGTATTTCAAAAAGTTCCATGCAAGAATTCAACATGATGCTCGAAGGGAATACAGCTCTCAGTGACCATGAAGAGTCTCCCTACGATCAGCCCGCCATGAGAGCCTGTACCCCTGAATAAACGCGATGGATGGAAAGATCCAGTCTTCGAGATCATTTAAAGGTTACTGAGTCAGAAGGGCAGAAGGTTGCCAACTGCATTCATTGTGGGAGAAAATTCTACGAAAGTAAATCTACGGGGAACCTTTCAAAGCACATAAGGAACATTCACCCTGTTAAATTTAGATCTCAAAAAGCCCTTCAATCAGAAAATCACCCGATAGGCCCCTTAGGAAAAGAATTTCTCTCTTTCCCGTCACCTGAATTGATCATTAGTGACTGCAAGCATAGTCCTGGCGCTTTTACGATGATCGCGCTTTTGACCGAAAAACTAGTGCCGATTTCGCTTGTCGACGCAGTAGCTTAGAAGTGGGGCAGCAGGGCATGCCCAGACATGTCATTTGTGGAGTCTCGAACGACTATACATGCTAAATTTGAACTCTACTCCAAATTGCTTTATGAAGCACTTATCACAGCCATGGGAAATACAGACTTAATCAACATAGAGTTTGGAGTGTGGTTAGGTGAGAATGAGCGGTCATACCTGGGTGTTTCTGCATCGTTTGCTCATAACTTATTAAATGTGGAAATACTAAACGACGTAGGAGTACAAGCACTTCTCAATAACTTTCGAGAACCCTATAACAGCCATCTTCTAGATGTTGTTGACATTAGCGAAATTCTTCATTGGGGGGGGGGACTTATTTAGCATGGTTGCGACGGTTTTAAGAAGATTTAGAATTATAGAGAAAGGTGGATCCATCACGTCCGACAACGCCATCAATACCCCGTCTCCATATCGCTTTCATGATCTTATGAAACCTGTAGGGTCTCAAGATATTAGAGTGCTTCTCAACTTTCATCACATTCCTTGCGCCAACCACATGCTCAGCATTCTCTTTCAGATTATAGTGGATACTTTAAAGAAAGATGAAAGCTTGCGAGATAGTCTGTTAAACATCGAGGCTCTAGGAAAGACAATTAGGAGAATACCATTTTTGAGGTCCGCACTCGCAGATGCTAAATTACCTATGATTCCTGCGGCTCCCGAGACGCGATTGATTTCAATTTTGAAGCAGATCTCCACATACTTGAAATACCACACCAAATACTTGGAATGGTTTGAAACGTTGAGGGCTCACCCAGGCAGTAAGCATGTTCTTCCCAAAATTGAATCTCGAATTAAACTGCCCAGCCAAACAAAGCAAGTTCTAGAGTATTTTGTCAGCTGTTGCTCTATATTTCAGTTCCTTAATAATGGCTTACAAAAAGACGCTCTGAATAATCTCCCAAACGCCGTAACCTTGTACTATACCATGAAAGAGTTCTTTGATTTATGCAGCACGGCTCCGATGGAGAGTATAGAGCAATCTCAAGAGGGCAATTTTGATGTTACTTTCATCAATGGATCGCCCGGCTTGAGTGAAGACCTGAGAGTCGTGGTTTTGAATGCTGTACTTTCTGCAAGGCCCAAATTTGAAGAGTACTTCAATCTTTTCGCCGAAAACGACATCTACTTCGTTGCAGCATTTTTAGATCCAGCCTCAAAGCTTCACTGTTTCAACGACGTTATCACAGGAAGAGAAGGAGAGCATGTTTTACAAAGGGTGGAAGTGCATGTCAAACACCATTTCGCACAATGCAGCTTTAGAAGCGCTGCTTATGCCCCATTTGTCGAACTCTCAACGAACACAGCGAAGTCAAAGAGAGTAAATAAACTCCCTAAAATTGATAGACGCCATAAAAGTTTGGTAAGAACCTCCTTCCTGGCGGGAAACAAGGCTTTGGAAGAATAGGGCAGGTACAAGGCTGATGAACAATTGTTTTCAGAGTCTACCATAGACGCGTTGGAAGGGTGGCATTCGAGGCGCTTAGCCTACCCTGACCTTTTTCCATTAGCTGTTTCAATGCTTTACACGAGGTTTAGCACGTGCGCAATGGAAAGAACCTTCTCTATCGCTGAAAACCTCTGACTAAAAGAACGTGGAGGCTTGGGAAGTTCAGATATTAGTCACATCATGCTCTTAAGAAATCGCTTTAATAATTTTGGCTTTTTTAATAAGAAGCCCGATATTTCCGAACTCAAGGGCGTCGATAATTCTTTCATAATTCTTTCAGATTTGGACTATTCATCATCAGAAGGTGAGGCTGAAGCGACATCACAATCGCATCATTAGCATAATTACTATCGAAGTTATAAATATTAAACAGTCATCAAGGAAAGCAAAAAAATTTTCGTCTATGACATTCATATTGATTTGATTGAAGTTGGGTTCAAGCGTTATTCGATTACACAGAGCATCGTATCAAAACGCCCATTCCAGACGCTGCCTACCTACAGATGGCCCTAAGCACTAGTAAAATACTTAATTACCGTTAACTGGGGAAACAAATACGACAATAATCACATTACTACAGCAAGGAAAAAACATTTCCCAAAAACCATGGAAAGTACCAAAGCATACATGTTTTAAATTGACTAGTTTTAGACTGCGCTTAGAGTTATTAGTTGAAAAGACTTCACGGCAGACGACACCGTCTGGTTGCCTTATGCTTATTAGAATCACGTGACCACAATGCCAGCGTGAAATAGATATTGAACGGGCCGTTCGCGTCCATTAGGATGCCGTGAGATTTCAAGCAATCCCAGCAATGGTCATGGAATCATGACACCGCCTTAATAAGGTTACCGGCTGTAAGATGGATGACGCGAGGTGAGAATTGACCACTCATCCTATCGATCATAACAAATGGTAAGTTGCAATGGCACTACAAGGATTGTTGTATAAGAGCGGATGATGTATCCAGCTTTACAGTGGTCATATTGTCAAAATAATCACTGAGAGAAATAAATACTCTAGGCTATCATCCTTAAAAAAGTTATTGACCACTATATTCCTCCTTAGGAATTTTTTTATTATACTCCAACTATTAATGTATTCTTGTGCCTAGCTTCATGGGCATACTATATTGTGCCGCTGTTGACTTACTCAGATATTAAATTTCGTGATAACTTGAGTGAAATGATCATATTTCCATTATACCATCCATTTCTCCCCGAAAATTTGAAACCCTTCCGAAATTTAAAGAAGTTGTATAAATAATGATAAATGAACCTGCTTAAAGCTTAGAAGTGTTCAGAACTACTCAAAGAAGAAGCGAGCATCGTGAAGACTACAGGGAGCCTCAAAATATGGAGTTTATTCCGACTGTTCCTTTAAAGTTTTTAGAACAAATGGTTCAATTGATTCATCAAAATCAATACCGCTTTCCAAAAGCTTCACATAAATATCCCTAAAGTCTGAAAAGAAGGCATCCTGATCTTTGGCGTATTTCTGGACATATTTCAAGTATTTTGGATCTTGTACTAGAGCATAGTCAGTAGGCAACATCATTATTCCGCCCTTGGCATTGTATTGCATTCTTCCTGAGTCATTCTTTTCCAATGTCCAGTCCCTCTCTAATAAGTTTCCAAAAAATTCATTAGTGAAAATGTTAGTATCATCGTCCCAAGGTCCATCGTAACCGGAGTTTTTCAAATGAGTCTTGCCCAAAATATGAGCACCTAAGAGAGCAACAACCTCCTGATCGTCGAAGCCAAACCTCTCGTAATATTTTCTGACATAAGTGGCGTCTCCTTCAGGAACTGGCAATCTTCCTTGGGCCGGCACTGTCTCTGGACCTGTGTCCACTCTTCCCTGTCTCCATGGAATTTTTGGCCCTCCGAGTTCCTGTATGGCGGTCACACCACATATAGTATACAAATCTCCATGTGATATCCAAGGAAATTCCTCATGAATAGGATCCAGGAATTTCGTGGCATTCTCTAATCCTTTGCTGAGCGGGTCACTGGCTTCTTTTTTGAATCTGAACGTCCCTCCGTACGATCCACCAGAATTATCATGTATGTTATATGTGGCGGAAGAGTGCCATGACAGACGAACCAAAACGGGCCCATACCCCGTGCCATCGTCATAATCACTCTCGCTTTTCATCTTTGTCGCAATAGCGTTATAAACGCTTTGAAAATCGGTCAACGACTTTCCCTTCTCTGGCTTTGCGATATGAACTGTTTGGGTCTGCGAACGATCATTGCTCTTTGCATCAGCTAGGTTCTGCTTAGCTGCAAACTGACTGTTCGTAAGTTTTGAACCTGTTCCATTGAGTGATTTTGTAGAAGCCATCATGCGAAGCCTTTGATTTCTGGTAGCTCTTAAGAGACAAGTGATCATCAAAGGGGAAATGAAGGGGTCCAAGGGTGTCAAGCTCAGGATATTCTCTTTTAATGCATTCCACCAAACAACCTCCTCGATCGAAAGGTTATCGCTTTGTACGTAATAGTTATACGACCGCGTTTGCTGTCGAGTTTCGATGTGGATGACATTGCCAGGGTAACGAATCATTCGAATTCGAGGATTATTTGGAAAATGAGAGATTTCTCGTTCACCAAGCTTCTATGTACCAAAAGTAGCTAATAGATGAATTTGGAAAATTCACCTCTTTGAAGAGTTTGTCTCATTACCTAATCAAATCTTTGATAGTTGTTGCTGAAGTTTTCTGGTTCGTAGTAATGTTTTCAAATGAAGTATACAAGTCGAGTAGACAAATATGAGATTAACCACCTCGAAAGTAATTTGTGGAGAATTTGCGTAATCGCTTTCTTGTCGTTGGAAAGAGTTTACGACGCATGATATCGTCTAGATGTATTACAGCTTGTCGGCATCACGTGCCCATCGAGACAGAATAAAACAAGGGAAAATGGGACTAGTGGTTGGAAATCTGACTGATCGGGAGAATTTCGGAATCTAAACAATATCAGTGACGGCGGTAGACTCACTGCAGCATCGAAACCGGGTCAGAAGATGCGTAATGAATGATGTGAAATGAAAAAGTTCTGCCATTTATCTTATTGAAAGGGACAGAGACCATAAACGGAGATGATATCACAAGAACCGTACAAAAAGGGACGATTTAGCCAGTTTTAGAGTAGTTAGATTATCAAATTACCTACAGAGAAATATGAGTAACTATGTCCGACATGATTTACAATCAAGAAAACTATGAACAAAATTAAATGATAATTTTTAGGAAGCTATCGAGCACCGAAGTCAATGACGCTAGATAAAAATTGAACCACTGCTTTTAGATATCAATCAGAAAAGACATCTGCGTCAAATGGGAGGGTTGCGAAAGATTTAGGCGTTTTTAAATGTAAAATGGCCAATTTTCCTAATCTGCAGGTCATGTTCCTCAACTGTCAGAAAAGCGATGATGATGGGGATAAATTAATGCAAAGTGAGCTCTTGATCATGTCTGCTGTCCGAGATTTGAACACAAATGGCTCATTATATAGAAAACAACCATCGAATCATATGCTGGTGCCTAATAAAAGTCAAGAAAGGTGGTGAGATATTCTACAGGCACTAACAGCTGGCCGTCTGCTCAAGTCAACTTTAATGATTGTTTGGCCTCATTATTACTGCTTAGACCTCGCAAGAGTCCGAAAGCTAACCAATTTATTATAAAGATCCCTAAATGGGGAATGCTAAATTACCGTGTGCCTTATAGAGATCTTCAACCGAGACTCTAAGGAGTCATAGATGACAGTAACACATTTACAAGAAGTGAGCGCAATTATCTTGAAATCAGTATTTGATTGTGTTCATATATTGAAGGTATGAAAGAATCCGATTTGTCACCCCTGGTGGTATCTTGGCAATACGCCAGACTCTATGTCTTTCTATAACAATTACCCAACTAATACAATTTTGCCCGTCAGTTCTTGGTTTTTTGTGCGCTTCGAGAATCGCCTGAGCAGTGTTGTTATGTCTGAGATTTCATCATGCCACAGCCTTCCTTCCCATTGACTTGAAATCGTTTTTGACTGTATCGTATGGGACCGTATCAAGTCTTACGTAAGAGATGTTTTGTAGCTGCTCAGCCGAAAATTGCTTCTCGGAGTAATACGTAAAGAACGGAACGGAACACGGATGAGAAACGGAGATGTCCATGCATGTGTAAAATAGGATAAAATATATAGGCCCTATCAAAATCATGGTATAAAATACAGTTACAAACATGCTCTAAGACAACCAAGCTAAATTGACTCATTCAAAAAATGGTTGATGAGCAAGTTTTAGTTACCGGCGCTTCGGGATTCATTGCGCTTCATGTCTTAGACGTCCTACTTTCTGAGGGATACGACGTTATTGGGACGGTCAGATCTAAAGACAAGGCAGACAGAATCGGAAAGTCTTTCAAAGAATTATATCCTTATGCAAAGCTAGAATTTTCGATCGTTTCTGATATTTCAGCACCAGGTGCTTTTGACCACGTCTTCCAAGACTATCCAAATATTCAACATGTGTTGCACACTGCGTCTCCTTTCTCGTTTGGTCTCGGCAAGAGCATGGAAGAAAGTTATCTTAACCCTGCTACCCAGGGGACGAAAGGCATTTTGGAAGCGACTCTCAAATTTGGCAAAGAGGTTAAGCATGTAGTCGTAACATCTTCCCATGCTGCAATCATGAATTTCGACAAAATTGGGGACTCTAGTTTCATCCACACTGAAGACACGTGGAATCCTATGCCTTGGGAGGAGGCCAAAAATTCCGAACTTACAGCTTATTGTGCGTCGAAAAAATACGCCGAAAAGCTCTGTTGGGACTTTTTAGAATCTCACAAGGACCAAGTTCATTTTTCCTTAACTACCGTTAACCCACCTTACGTTCTGGGACCCCAAGTCTTCGACTGGGGTTTGGAGCGTGGTTCATTAAACACTTCGGCTGAACTAGTCAATAAGGCGCTTAAGACCACACCAGATTTCGAAGGTCCGTTCGATCAACCTCAGGGTTTGTCGGTTGACGTGAGGGATGTGGCCCTGTTGCATGTACTTCCGCTGCGCAACGAAAAATTGGCTGGAAAGAGACTCCTTCCTGTTAGTGGAACTGGTGTGAAGGAACATGATTACGAAGACGGCAAATTCAACTTCCAGAAAATATTAGACACCGTTAATGCCAATTTCCCAGAACTAAATGGGAAGATTTCCAAGGGGAATTCTAAATACAGCAAGTCCTACTTGAAGACTGCAGACTTTTTTAATAACGACAAAACCACACAACTGACTGGCATCGAGTTTAAAAAGTTCGAAACAAGTATTATAGACTCTATTAAACAGATCTTGGACTTCGAAAAGAAGTCAAAGAATTGAAGATTTATAAGTTGACCTTCATCAACTTTTCGTTTCTTACATATTATCGTTATACCTGTTATTTCAAGAAAGCAATGCCAGCGATATGAAAGCCTAAATTCTGATAGTGCCGAATGCCCAAAGCTTTTGAAGATTGATTTTGTGAAGGCCTAACAAAAAGAAAGGCGCTTCACGTAAATTATACAAAGGAAATTATTCTTTTGTTCATACAAAAATGAAGGTAGAAGCTGTGTAAGTTTCCAAGAAATTAGTTTTATAGTACCAGACTAACGTTGGGGCTTATAATTTCTAAGCAATTAAGAGAACGGCTTAGTTTGGCAAAAAGTCCCAGTCGAAGAAACAATTTCATTAAGTTTAAGCGATCGGCGTGTAAGCGTTCCCTATTTAATGACCACGACTAATAAATTTAACGTGTAGCTTTTTGCGATTCTTAATAAATTGAGGGTCCTGGATAGTAATAATACGCAAAAAAATCGACGCACCGTAGTTAAAGGCTAAGGCATGATTTGTTATTCAGGATGCCAGAGTTTGATTTTAAAGCTCTTATCCACGTTAACAATGGACTTTTAAACCACTAGGATCTTCTAGTGTTGACAGAATATCTGATTCACACAGCAAGTGAAGTAAATCGAAGCTAAATACCAAACACTTCATTACGTCGATAATTAATGCATACACATACAGAGATTTAGTGGAAAAGGAGAAGTCCTTAGAAACCAACGCTCCTGTCTTAGAAAGAAACAATTGGCGACGGAGTCGGATATTAAACACATGCTTACTGAACAACTTTATTATGAATTAAACAGAAATACAAATGGCTTGGTAAGAACCTTCTCTCAGGCGTTAATTTATTTATGGCGAGAACTTCAAAATTTAATCCAGTGACGCTTATTTCAGACAATTTACGGGATTTTTCCAGTTCAAGTTCTATCACTAGTCAAGGCTTTGAAAATGTCTCACAGAAGAAAGGCATACAAATCCTTTTCAAAAATCATTTCCCTTTTATTGTTAAACTCAGGAGCGGTGGTTCCATTTCCGTAATTACTGGGTTTTGTGAACAGAATGTAAGTACTATATGCAAAATGTTGCCTTTATGATATGCTATTTGGTTTTCCTTGTTGCACCTTCATTGTCAGCGGAGCTCGCAACAGAGCTTCTAAGCTAACTGGTTAAACTTCTGGAGAAAACTTTTATCATTAGATAGGTCTATACCTAACAGCAAGATAATTGAATTTTATCAAAGGGACGCATGCCATGATTTATCCAAGCTGCAGGCGGAAAATAATCTGTTGGTCTTGACTGTAGGTCACCAGAAAACTCACAGTCTCCTATATTAGGCAGCAAGAACATCGGATTGTGAAAGTGCCTAAAGCGAGTGTTTGCTAATGGTCAATACGACTCATACCTGTGCATATCGCGCTATTGCAGTTTTTTTGAAAAGTTTAAGAGGCTCCATGGGAGGTTCTCAAGCATCAAAATTTTCTAAAGTTGATCCACCAAACTTCGAAGGATACACCGATGATGTTAAGTTACAATATCTTTTAGGGGCATGTAGTAGAACCTGAAGGTGTTTCTATTGGAGGATTCTCTCGGTTGAAAAAGCAACATGGCTGGGGTTAAGTACAAACAAAATCCCAGTTTTGACCGTTATTTTCCAGAATCGGTTGCATTGCACTTGCAAGTTGAGGTTGACTGCCAAACAAGGCCACGAACTTTTTCATGGCAGAGAAACAAATGGCAAGACTCTCAAATTGTGTTCAACTTTCCCGCGACTGCCATTGAGATGGGCATTTGTTCGGTTGAGCTTAAGTTCTTCTTCCTGTATCCTTAGTCGCCAATTGCAACACCTCTATTTCGCTCCGGGAGACTTGCTTAAACCGTCAGAAATGATAGATGTCACTTGACATGCACTTGACCTCAAATTAGAGAGCCTTCACTTGTTTGCATGAAGCTCATGATTGCGCTTGCCTTTTTTACTTGCTTTGACTGCCAAGGTATCGGGACTTAAAGTCGTCAGGGGGGAGGACCATCGCTTTCAATGCTGGAGGCAGTATGTTTGTTGACTCCCCAAACGCTATGATCATGAACAGTGGGCCGATATTTCTCTTTTTCCTTCGACGGCACAGTTCGAGCTTCAGGATATTTACTCTACACTCTCGTAATCATTCTTCACCCTTGTCGCACCTACTAGGGCAGTGTCGCTTTGTCCCAAAGCAACGAAAAAGGTTTCGTTTGTCTCCTGTCAACGTTGAACGTCGAACAATCTAGGATATGCGTTGTAAACTAAACAACTGCCTTGGCTTTTGATATGGCCCTCTGTGAGTATGGCATTGTCTAGAAAATTCATGACATAAGTATATCGTAACAGGTACAACTCATTTCAAATATATCAGGTTACTTGGCTCCAATCGTTTCATTGAAGGCGTTAAGATTTTTGTAATTGTAACATCATATGATATCGTGGCACAATTGTAACAACACACTAACTGCGTCATTTTTCGATTTAGCTTTTAGTCTCTGCTGTTTTCCGCAAAATTGTACTACTTGCCGATAATCAATTGTCGAATAGATTGTGTGGCCTCGCGGTGAGCACGCTTGGAGAATCGAACTTCGGCCTGGTCTTAATTGATAATCTCAGAGTAGAAAAACTCCAGGAATTGTACATTTCGCTCAAATGTCTCCTCTGAATCCAGGCCTGGGCCCGGTTCCTGTACGGAAGCCTTTGATATTTGTTCAGTTAAAGAGGTGGCAGAATCATCATCAATCGGGTGGAAGGACCTCTCTGGACCCCTAAGCAATTCCTCTCATATCAGTAAGAAATTCACGAAGTCATACAAGTTGATAGTCGCAACTCTGATGCAGACGGGCTATTTTACAATCTCTGGACGCGTTTGATGGCACGAAATTGTGCGCTCGCAACTTTTCAAGTTATTTTAGAAAGATATAGTAGCCGCCCGAGCTGAGAAATCGTTCTTCAAGTTTGCCAACTTTCCTCTAACCTAAACCGTTCACAATGATTCTAATAGAACGTCGCTTTGACTACTGCTTTGATTGGCCGTGCGAGCACTCAGAGCATTGCTACTTTGATTTACTCTATTTGAGCAGGATTTAATTTATCGGGTATAAAAATTGATCACTAAGCGACAATCGTCTACTGGATTTGCCGGGTTCATGAGGAATTCGTTGCAGTTTGTAGTGCTTTCTTCCGAATCCACCGAAATTTCGAGCACTCTTGACGGCCGTATGCGGCCTATGGACACGCATTCAATGCTGACTAGACATCATTGGTCTGAAGGACAGAAGCCAGCAAGTATCGGAAACACATTACAACAGAGTCTGCTATGACTGGGGACTCTGAAGACTCGAGGAGGTCAACAAAGGAGCCATCGAAGGCGGCATCAAAAAGCACTTCAAAAAGCACTTCAAAAGTGAGATCCGCCAGAGGTCGTAGAAAGAAGGGACAAAAAGCAGGCAAAAGTGAGGTTTCATTAACACAAAGCAAAGATAATGGAAGTACAGTCCATAATAGCGTCAAGCATTCCAAGGAAATCACAACTTCTAATTATTCGAAGTCCAAAAAGGTGGACCTGGGTCGTTTACTGAAAGTAAGGAATGAGGAGATTGAGCAAGCCCAGCACATACTCGGCAAAACGATATTCAAACTATTTAAAAATGGGGGTCATTCAAAAACTTTCGGGTTGGTAGTGCCCTCAACAGACAAACCTGTCACCCTGCTAATAAAGCTAACAGATGCTTATCCTCGAGAGCCAATAAAGCTGATATTTCCGCAGACTTCTGAAATTGAAAATAGGCTAAAAAGCATTTGCATCAAAAATTTCAACATTAAAGTGAAGGAGTTTTCACAACAAGGTGAGCCATTGGTAACGCAACTCAACTTTCTGCTTTCCAGATGGCGTTGCATGTGTTCTGTTGATTACCGAGCAAAGGACCAGCTACAAAAAGAACTAATGCTGCAACATAATGAATAAACTATTCCTTGACAAATACAGCCGCCGCTCCCATACCTGTCCCAACGCACATACTTACAACTCCGATTTGGCCTTCGTTGAGTTCTCGAAGAATTGTGGCTATTTGCCTCGCGCCTGTACAACCAAGTGGATGACCTAGAGCGATGGCTCCACCTCTTGGATTGACGTTATCGTGAGCTATGTTCAGCTTGTTGATGCAATAGAGCGCTTGGCCCGCAAACGCTTCATTGATTTCGAAAACGTCAATATCATTCACCGACAAATTACAATCCTTCAAAACTCTGGGTATCGCATAGGCAGGACCTACACCCATGATATCAGGTGGAACGCCTACCGTTTGAAAGGCGACGTATTTACCCAAAATCGGTAAATTTAATTGGGTTGCTACCGCCCTTCGAGTAAGAAGCACGCCTGCCACCCCATCTGATATTTGGGATGCATTTCCCGCGGTAGTAGTTCCTTTCTCCTTTATGAAAGCTGGCTTCAAGTTGCCAAGTCCCCGTGCAGTGACGCCACGACGAGGACCTTCATCAATAGATATGACTGTACCATCTGGAAGACTGATAGGTAAAATCTCCTCCTGAAAAAACCCTTGCGATACGGCTCGCTCTGCTTTCCGATAAGATTCTGCGGCAAACTTGTCTTGATCCTCTCTTGAAATGTTAAACTTTTGGCTTACGTTTTCGTTGGTAATTCCCATTGGAATCATACATTTCCTAGCCTCTTTGTTCTGCTTGAGCTCCGACGAAACATTGCCCAGGGCCTGTGGTCCATAGTTCTGGCTCATGGACTCTGCCCCTAGCGCTAGGCCCATGCTGATTTGGCCGACTCGAATTTTGTTTGCGACCTCATTGACCGCGGTAAGCCCGGAAGAACATTGTCTGTTGACGGCCTCAAAGGCCGCCGTATAAGGAATTCCAGCCCCTAAGCACGCAGCTCTGTGCTCCGTTGCTCCGGCTCCTGGGTTGAGAACATTGCCGCACGTCACGTCCTCAATCAGGCCCTTGTTCTTTTGGATTGGCTCGGGGAGATGTTCCAAAAAATTTATTAAGAATTGTTGTAATAAGTAATCAGTGTTCACGTCTTTGAATCCACCTTTAAACCCTTTTCCAATTGCTGTGCGGTAGGCTGCTACGATAACCACGTCGTCTGCTCTCTTGTCTTTGACGGTATGCCCACCGTTGGACATAAGGTGATCTTTGATCTGCGTTAATCTCTGTGACATTGTCAACTGTAAACTATACGTCTTTTTGAAACTGAGGAATGTAGTATGTGATAGGAATCTTCAACAGTCAGCTTTTGTGCCCTTTATATAGATTTTGGCTCCCTATATTACTGAATGTTTGAAGTCATCCCTCCAGCTACCCCAACTAGTCTTCATATCGACATTAACGAAAGAACAAATAATATTGGGATCACGTTTAAACGAATGGACTCTCCGCATCTTTGAAACAAAGGTTTTATTAAGTTCTTTGCGGCAAACTGAATGCAATAAAAAATTGGCACGGTGATGCCTAGTCCTAGGGTATCTCAAGGCTTAGAAAGAGGGTCCAGTTAGTTAAATGAGTAATATGCTATCACGTGATATCTTCACATACAGTCCAGAAGGACACTGGGAAGAATTCAGAAGAAAGACATATTTTTTACTGGTTTGTGAACATACCTAGATAAATTTTTTCATATCCGATTTTAAGGGCGTGTTATCCTCGAATTATTTATCCCGTTTACTTGAAAGTAGTATCTCGCGGCTACAGAGTAGGGTCTCTTTGCGAGAGCGATAAATTAGGGAACAATTTCAAGAAATTGTGCCATTGTTTACGTATGAAGTGATGTTAACGCGAATTTGATCATCAATGAAATTGTGATGAGAAGGAGTATAACAAGAATGCCAATTTGATCTCGCTTTAATCTGCGATATCCTGCGTATGTCAGGGCTTTACCATGGCCGAGAGAAGTGGATAGAACCTCATGATTATGGCAAGCGATCTTTTTCGCTTGATGGGGGTATTCTGCCGCCCAAAGGGAAGTCTGTCGCCGATGCAAAAGACTATGATTTCGTGACGCAAGGATTACAATTGGTTGGAAAGGGACTTCACAAACAGAACTCACTTAACACCAAGGAATTTCCTTACAGTGGCAGTGGCAAGAATTTTTCTACAACAGATATCCAGTTTTACGGTGAGTCCAGCAATAGGGCTAGGGGCGACCATCTTGACGCCCTTGATAAACAACTTAGCAGTAGTTTCAATCCGGGGGTTATGCCTGCAGAGGAAATTATCGAATACCATTTCAACAGGGTTCTCGCTAGCAATAAGTTCTTTTGGGGTAATATGCCCAAGGGCTGGCAGAACATGGCGCCCGCCCGGAAATGGCAGTTTGTTTGTCGAGAAAGAATAAGCACAGAGAGTGAAAAGAAAGGGGCAAAGGCGAACTCTGTACGTGATCAGGATCACCAGACTTTTAATTTTATCAAGTGCAAGCTCCAGTCGTCCAAAAAGGCTTCGCATGCTCTCCATGAGCTTGAAAGGTTACTCCGACGGAAAAGCTTCTCGATGTTTTTTCTGGCTCAACAAGGCGTCGAATTTCTCTCTGAGATTTGCGGCTCAGTTGATTCAGAAGACTTTTACGTGTTCTTGACTTGCATTAAGACTCTGATGAATTATGAAGAAGGAAGACTAAGGACACTGAAGAGCGGGCCGCTCATGCAACTTTTGTGTTCAATGCTTACACGCTCAAACATCAATGTAAAGGCTGCTTTATTATGCGGGGAAATTTTACTCGTTTTGACATACAACGACATTGATGGTAAAAATGCGGTGGTGGCACAACTAGATTCAGAGTATTGCGAATGGTTTTCTAGTATTGACAAAATTCTTACAACGCCAGTCGAGCAACTGGGCTTTGAGAAACATGTGATAATCACAAAGCCTCAGCAAATCCTGCGTAACTACTGCACGACATGTCTGTTTCTAATAAATTCGATTGTTCAGGCCTCGGCTTCCGCGCAGGAAAGATATCGCCTTTTGAAGCGATTCAAAGAGCACGAAATTCACAAGATTTTTTCAAAAATGAAACAGCTGGACTGTGGTCTCATTAATGATGAAATTGCCAAATATAGAGGATGCGAGCATGAGTGCGCATTACAAGTTAACGAAGAAAAAATGGTTTGTCCTGATATACCTTACGCAGACAGCTTGAGTACACTGATTGCTGAAACTCGAAATACTGCTTTAGAATATTCCGTTGGGCAAGTGATTCGAGTCATGTCTGAACTAGTACTGACAAGAACGTTTTCGGACTCTTTTAAACTCTTCACGCTTTTTCATTCAATCTTGGACTATTTGAAAGAATCTAACTATGGAGACGAAACTAATGACTCGAATGCCGTGTTTCGTATGTCCTTGACTCATATAATGGACAACTTGCAATCCGATGAGATAGCCAGGAGAGCAATGAACGACCTGAACGTTTGTCATAAAAAAATTGAACTTCTGGAGAAACAACTTAAATCTAAGCATCAAGGCATTGGACCATCGGCTGAAAAGCTGGTGGAAGAAACTGTTCAACTACGAGAAAATCTCCGCAAGAAAGAAGTCGAACTAAAAATCCAAGGAGAACGGTTGGATGTTTTGACTAAGCAGCGTAGAATCGAGAAAAAAAGCTACGAACAAGCATTTGCTCATAATATTGCCAAAGAACCCAAAAGAGCCAATTCTTTCACGTTATTCTCCATGTTAAAAAATAAGAGTCCGAACCAAGATACGGACCAACGGTTGAAAAGGCATCATTCTTTGTCTAGGAGTGCTAGAACAACGTCCCTGGTCAACACAATCAATTCAGAACCCGAAGATGAGAAATATCGTGAAGCAGGACAAGAAAATGTTCATGATATGAGGCTTGTTCATGCAAAGAAAACAAGTGTGGGTGAGGGTGTACTCCATACCCTCGGAATATCACCTTTTGGCTATCCACCGGAGGAAGCACTCCTCACTGTCATAGGTGGTAAAGAAACTTTAAATTCGGATTCTTCGCTTAAAAGTGAGTCAGTAAAAGACCCAAAAAAAATTGATCCTACGCGGGCACCTCCACCTCCACCTTTGCCACCTAATTTAAAAAATGCTCGAGCTCAGCCCAAAGATCCGTTGCCTAAAAGTGATATTTTCCCCAGAATTTCGGCACCTCCGCCACCTCCTCCCCTTCCCCGTATGGCGCAAGATAACCCGCTTCTTGATACATCTGGGAAAAGGCCCGTGGTAAGAAAGCTCAAACAAATACATTGGGATAAAATTGATAATGTTTCAGACACTATATGGAATCAATCTCGGGATAAATCGCAATTGGTTGCACGACGTCTTCAAGAGTCGGGAGTTTTTGATGAAATTAATGACCTGTTCAAACTGAATGATGGAAAGGTTTCTAAAACACTGTCGAGAAAGGCTAAAGAAAAAACAGTAAACAACTTGTTACCAAGGGATTTGGCTCACCAGTTCGGTATCAATCTACATATGTACTCGGGGCTTTCAGTCGAAGGATTTGTATTAAAAGTTTTGTGTTGTGACCACGACATCATCAAAAACCAGAGTCTGATGGAGTTTTTCTCTAAAGACGACTTGATCAATATTCCAACAAATGTAAAGAAAGTCTTTCAACCCTATCAAGCTGGACAAGCTCGAGCTGGCGAATCTGAGGGCCTTGAAAGGTTTGACAGAATTTTTTTGGAGCTCTGCATCAATTTGGAACCCTACTGGTCTGCAAGATCACAATGCCTCCTGACACTTACAACATATGAGCGAGATTATTACGATTTAATTTACAAGCTTCAAAAAATTGACGACGCTGTGACCTTGATTCGAAATTCAAACAGTTTTAGGCAAGCTCTCCATGTTATAGTGGAGATTGGCAATCACATGAATTACAAGCAAGCATCTGGCATAAGGCTTGGTTCTCTTCCAAAACTCGCTTATGTCAAAACAAACAAAGACAGCAACGTATCCTTTCTTCATGTCATCGAGCGTATTTTGAGAACAAAGTGCGAAGGAACTTATGATTTCATTGCGGAACTGTCGAAGGTGTCAGATTTGAAAAACTTACTTGTAGTGCAGGTCGAAGCCGGATGCCAAGAGTATCTTGAGCGGCTCAACAGAGTTCATGCCTGCATGAGTGAGGGGGTGCTCTCAAAACCTGAGATTTTTCACCCGGAGGATAGGTTTTTGGAAGTCGCCAAACCTAAAGCGGCCATTGCACGTAGGAAAGCCACATTGTTGAGAGACCAAAGCATTTTAACCAAGCGTGATTTTGATCATGTCATGAAATTATATGGTGAGGACCCAGGCGACTCAGAGTCCCGAAACTCGTTTTTTGGTCACTTTATTGAATTTCTCACGATGCTAAAAAAAGCCGCGAGAGAAAACATCGAAGAGGAAGAAATAAGTCGTCTTTATGAACAGAGAAAAAGGCTCCTCGATGAACGACAGGCTTCGGCAGAAGACGTCACTGCTAAGCCTAACGACACAAAAGAAGAAGAAGATACTGTCGATGTGCTTTTAAAAAAACTAAGAAAGGTGGGTGAGGACTCTCTCGAGAGTGGGCGAAATCGTAGAAACAGTCGCCAAAACAACCGGCAGGAGAGTGAAATCGAAAATCTGATGGATAAAAAGGACAATGACAAACTTTTGTCTCGTACTCAGTCCATGCTGACGACTACTCAGAAAATATAGTTAATTTATAAAAAGCATAGGCAACAACGGCTATCGAATATAATTTCACATTCCTTCCGAACAATACTGATGGGGTCCAGAACCAAACATTCTATCTCTTTTGACGAAACCGTTCCGCGAATTTTCACGGAACTTTAAGTGTCCCCAGGCCAAGAAAACCGGAGAAGGGCTTGTTGGAGGTGACTTCGAAGTTAAAACCATAACGCTCGCTTTAATTGTATTGCAAGACTTTCAGTCTTGAGAGATCTGTCTGTGATTACTGTATGTCAGATCCTGTCTCGGTTGCCGTGGGCTGTGCCGTCGGCATTCCATGCGGTTTGGCGTTAATTATCGCATTCATCTTCTGGTACCGAATGCAGCTGAGGTTCAAAAAAGAAGCGGAAGCTGATACTGAATCCCTGAGAGAAGAGGGCCCAATAAGCTTTGACAACTTCGAAACATTGAAACAAACAAAAGAGAGGGGAAACCGGGAAAATATAGAGAAGATTATTGAGAACTCTGGTTCATCTGAAAATACAACAAATGATGAAGAGAAAGATGGGACCAATGGGACTGCTACTGCAGGAAACTCGGGAGATGGTAAACAGCCTCAAAGATCTGGAAGCAGATATATCCCAGCTTATCGACAGAAGCTCAACCTGTCTTTGAGTAAGCGGCGAAATTCGGGGAAGGGCGATGAGTTGAAAGGCTCCCTTGATAATTCAACAACTTCTTTGGAGACGCCTCGAAATCAGAATACACCAACGACAGTGCT
The DNA here is from genome assembly GCA_900074745.1 of Lachancea mirantina. Taxonomy (NCBI): domain Eukaryota; kingdom Fungi; phylum Ascomycota; class Saccharomycetes; order Saccharomycetales; family Saccharomycetaceae; genus Lachancea; species Lachancea mirantina. The sequence goes on from LT598464.1 coordinate 32,640, forward strand.
GGATCAAATTATCCCTGTTATGCCCATGCCAGGATCTGGGTCGGCTCAGTTTTCTACCTCCGAATTTAGCTTGCAGAATGACCAGTATTCAAGCAATGAACACCTGATAAAAAATCTTCACAATCAAGATTTCGGTTCTTACCCCAGAAGAAAGTCATCAGCCACCTTAAGCGTCATGAATCCCGCCAATCAGTCGAATTCGTCTTTACACACACGTGCGTCTTCTGTTCACTCGCTATCAAAGAAGAGTGCCGAAAATATTTTTGAGACACCAAAGAGTCAAAGCTTTGTACCATTGGAAGAGCCATCCCAAGCAGCTGACGATAAGAGCGAGATATACATGTTAAAGAATAACTACGACGTATCAAACGCCGAGGAAATTGCCGAGGAAGATCAGTATGAAAACGAGTTTACTAACTACTCGGACAACAAACGAGAGTTTATAAACAGTTTACGGCCCAGGAAGGTCTAAATAAGTGTTTGAACTGGGAGGGTTGGGATAACTCGTAAGGACATATATCCGGGTATCATGTTTTAGATAAATAACTGAATTATGTGAAAGCAAGAATCTTCTATTTTTCAATGTAAAAAAACTGCAAACTCAACTTATGTACACGTCTCTCCTATACCTTACAGTGTATTTGTGCCGCTGCTCGCGAGTAGGTCAATTTTCTGGTCGCCGACAGTGATACTCCACTCATGAATTAAAAATTCCTTGGCCCCATTTTCGCGGTCCGCAATTAACTTCACCATTCCTTGAAGGTTTTTGCTCCCCTTTATGTAGAAAGTCACGTTAACTCGTCCTGCGACTTGATTCAGGTCACCATACACCCATGGGATCAATCCATCGAAGTCGAGGTTATCCCCCAGCAATTGCCTTGTCTCAGGTGATCTTCTTAGGTGGTAAAGTGTGCTAGAAATGATAGGTGACTGTGTTTTCTCATAGTTAAAGATGCAAAGCAACGAAACACCGATTGCTACACCGAATCCCAACAATTGCGCGCGTCTTTTGAACCTATCTTTTGTAGGGTCTGGTAACTCTCTCTCTATGCGAAGAGGTCTATTCTTATCTTTAAGAATAAGCGGGGATTCAGTTGACAGAAGTCGAACACATCTCGACTCGGACTTCAAGACGTTTAGAATGCTCCTTCTCACGATTCTTGGAAGCATGATGATTTTTCAAAGCTATCGTTACTATAAAACTATACTCGAACAGCTCAACTGTTAAAAAAAAATATAAACCTTACAGAATATAATTAGAATCTTGAACCTCTTCGATAAAGCATTCAAAAAGTAGAAAATGACTTTGGTAAGTAGATGGATAACCTTGATTTAAAGCGATGTGCGAGGTTTACTAATAGTATTCAGATAGGTAAAGCTCTTCACTTTTCAGTTGATTTGGTTCTCATATCGACTTGTTTAGCTGGAATCAAGCGGAACACGGGAATAACGGTAAAGACGCAAACCATCGGTGACGATAACGTAAGAGGATATATTGGCAAGTATCTAAATATCGGAGAAAGTTGCTACGATTACACGGTCGCGACATTGGCTTCATCTCAATATTTCGTTAGAAAATGAGATGTACTTTTAGCCATATTTATATGCATATATGCAATGAAGTCAATTGGAGTATAGAATCATTAATTCTATACACGTACGTGGTCTGAAAGATAGCTTTCATGATATAACGTTAATAGTCTAACTCGGGTTGAAAGGAATATTCCCAAAGCAGCTCTCAAGATCAAGGACTGACTCCTGATGAGCGGCATTTGTGTTCGCCTTCACAGTTTCTTCATGTTCAACATTACTAGACTGCTCCTCGTAAGGATTATACAGGAACTCGTAGCTTGTGAATCTTTCGTCGGGTTCACCCTTCGAGTTCGGATGAGAATTAGGAACGGATGCCAAAGACCTTAAAGATTCCCAAAAATCAAGGCCCTCTTCTTCCCCATTGGCTGAAATCGTGCTGGGCGTGCGGTTAGAACCAATTTTCATCTTGTCTTCACCATAAGATGTCGCGACGGAAGGGTAGGGTGTGCCAGCGGAAGAAGCTGTCGACGCGGTTGGCGTAGCATTCTTTGACCTGTTTCCTCTCCCGGAGCGCTTTCTGGTCTTGTTAATACGGTTTGGAAAACTGCGACTAGTTGCGGGATTGGAGTCGGGTGAACGGCCGGTATTCGAAGAGCCCAACTTTGGCCTTACTGTAGCTGGCAAAACGTTAAAGTGATATTGCCTGCTGGGTCCAATTTCGTCTATATTTTCCTCTGGTGTCGATCGTGACCCGGTCGAGCTTGTGGGTCTCTGTCTCTGCTGGTAAAACGAGGATAACCTAGAGGAGATTCTGGGAGAGTAAAAAGCATGTGTGGCAAATTGATGGGATGTTGCAAGTTGCTCTAACGAGAGACCTGCCTCGCCCGTCATGCCGGGGAAATTAGGAGAATTAGGCATGAGTTCAGTATCAAGGCCAAATGCCGAAGGAATTCGCTCATTTTTATCGGGAGAGAATGCTTCGGGTGACATTGGAGCTAGTAAGTCATTCGCGAACGACTGTGACAAAAGAGGATTCAGTTGTGGAAGAAACTCGTAATGGTTGTGTATATGCTGATGAATCGAAATCTTCAAAGAATCCTTCTTTGCTCCTTCGATAAGCTCTTTAACTAGCGCTGAATTAGTGATTTTACCCTGTGACAATGGCTGTCCAGCAGAGTCTTTGACAGAAAACTCCCAATCGATAAGCGTACTATATGGTTTTTTCATCTGGCCGGCAGATTCTTCCCCGTTCATACCGCTTATATTCTCCTCGCCCTCTTGCCTACGTCCCGAAGTAGCTGAATCTCGCAATTCACTCCCTTTGAAATTTTGACGTGCATTATCCGTAATCTGAGCTCCTTGTTCATTGGAAGAGCCGGTCTTTGTGTGAATAGGAAGTCCTGGATTACGCAGAGACTCTTGCTTTATTTCTTGAGGAGCGCTGGTTCTCATATTAGATGACTCGGATGGGCTGGCATTCTCACTGGTGTTAGAGGACGAATTGTTGTTGGTATTGCTATTCAGCTTTAATTCCAGAGAATCCTTCAGTTCTTCAACTGTTCGTAAACCCTGACTATCTGAAGATTCCTGGACAGCCCTGACAATTACCTCTGTAGCCTTTCCCCGCATTATCATGGTAATAATCTTTCGCCAGCGATTGCGGCAAGTCAGGCTAGGTCTGGACTCCATTTCACGGGAAATTTTACGCCATCTGGTTCCATATTTCTTGACCTTGCTAATGAGCGCCAGATCTTCTTCTATGCTCCACGATCGTAGCCTATCTCGCGTGCTGGGATCTAAAACTTCAATGTAACGCTTTGCGCATTGATCCTCTGTTCGTCCTGAAATCTCGGTTGAAATCTTCAACCAGTGGGCACCCCATTTTTCAAACGATTTCTTCAACTGCTCATCTTCTTCTTCGGTCCACTTGCCCTTTTTGAGATTTGGATCTAATGAAGTGGTCCATCTTTTGCGCACGTCTTTTATCTTTCGCACATCTCCATCGAACTTCGCTTGAATTTCGTCCCATGGGATCCGCTTGCAAGCTGCATTCGACTCTTGTATTGTCTTGACTGAACTCACTCCCTCTGCATATCCTAACTGTACCAAATAAGTGTTTACTGCATTTCTCAACATCTCGTCTTCCTCCTTGGTCCACGGTTTACGCATTCCGCGCCGACAAGTCTGATAACCAAGGCTCTCTGTCACATCCAGAGGATCAATGGCAATCTTCCTGCTCTTAATGGATTCTCTGTTCATTGCACTTATAAACCTTGGGTCGTTGCAGACTCCTTGAGCCGCTGAGTTGATGATTCGGATCACACCCACAACAATGTAGCGTGCAACTCATCGCCTGAACTCTTCGCTTCTGTCATTGCTGAAAAGAAAAAAAACGTATAATAGAAAAAAAGAAAAGACCTACCTATTTCTCACGAAATGCCGTTGCTGGTGTTCATTTCGCTAAGGTCAACAAGTGGGGATGAACTAGGCGCTGAACGTTCGTTTTATTTGGAGCTCAAAATATTAGCTCTTGTTGAATTTAACAATCACTCGTCTCATTCGCTTTTTGCCCACTGAAGAAGTAATGCTATGCTGCTTTCGAGTATATAAGAGACTACGTACTTCAGCACAAGAACTGTAAACTTCCTTCGGGTATATATGAGATTATATGAGATTCTGCTGAATCCCTTCGCTTCCAAGATGTTTCATTGCTTCTTCGTGGCATGGCGTAGGCACACTTTTTTTTCCTCAGTAGATCCTTGCAGGTATAATAGTGATTTGCTACAATCTGCGTATCCAAAACCAGATTCGTTAAACTAAATGTTCTAGCACAACGAAAATCCTCTATGCTGATTTCAACGTCTAATCAATAACCAGGTAAAGTGGCAGAGCCTCACTAAAGTAAGAACGGCAAGACAGAGGCACTTTAAAGCTTTTGAGTTCGAGACTCGCATCAATTCTATGCTAGCAAGGTATTCAAGCCTTGATTGTTCTAAGCATGGTTAAAGCGAAATACATTTATGGTTTCATTAGATAATGGCAATTAAAACTTTTACTGACGTCAGCGTTCCATTGTCTTGCATTTTTTTTACTTTCTTCTCGGTTCAGAACCTCAGGGTCCCTACCGTAAGAAATCCAAATAATACACGTCATGAACGAGAGCTCGCCGCTTTGTTAGCTTGCTCTGATTGTTCCAATTTAAACTTTTGAGAAATCGAAATAATTTTTACAACTCATTTTGATCGCTACGACGATTTCCCTGTTTGAGCCGCAACAATCGGCATGATTATTTCTATATGAAAAACGAGCTCTTGTAATTTCATACAAATTGCATAATTCGATCAGTTTGAATTTCGTTTTGTCAAATCTGCTTTTCTCGACGTTCGTTGTTGCCTAAACAGCGTTGATAAGAAATCACGTGACGTTAATTTCGACATCAATAAATGGCTATTGTTCCTAAATTAAAATCATGTACCCGATATGAACTTTAGGATAAATCAGTCAAAAATACTCTGACTTTTGTCGAATGCCCGAGCTTTTCACTCCAGAATATTCAAATGAGCTATTGCAGTTTATACAGGAGATTTACTCGCAAGATATTGCGCATTTTTACCCGAGGCTGAGGCTCGAAAAGATGCTAGATCTGTTAGAACATGCCGAGTACTTGTTTGAATCCTATCGAACGTTTCTGCAGAAAAGCCAGACGGACGATGCTCTGACAGCTTACGTGGTTGGGTGCTTTTACATTTATCTGATCATCCCGCATTCGATACAATTTCACTCCCGAGACAAGTCTTATGGTATCTACACCGATTTACAGAAATACTATCGAGAAGAAGCAAACATGACAAATGTTTTGCTAATGGTAACTAAAAAGATTGAGAAACTAACGAAAGTCGAGGCTGAGGGTCGACAATATGCCACCATCAATAGGAGGAGGGCATACTCTGTCCCCCCTAAAAGTTTAGAGCAGCAGCTCGAATCGTTTTCCATGGGTACTAAAAATGCTCCTGCTCAGCACATGAAAAGAATATCCAGTATCGAGGACAACTCCACCATGTGGAGGGCGCCTGATATAACTCCTAACGACCAATTGGAGATTGCAGTGGCGACTGTGGGCTCTTCCAATTCTTCGATTCAAAATTCACAAGCAAGCCATAAAGCTCTAACATCGTTAGGAAATTCATTGGACAAGTTTGAAGGTCCTCCTTCTGGAATGACCAAAATACGACACGAAAGCACCCCAACTTTTTCTTTAAACGACGAACTTTCCGCTGTGGACGAAGCAATCAACACCGTTCGTCCTCAGGATGTTGATCGCTATGAAACGCATAGAAAGGACTCATACCACTCCGTGTATATGACGAATGACGATGGTAATGATGACTCGCTATTTAATTTGACGAGATTACAGAAACAATCACTGATCACTTGCGATCAGCTCATGGATATTCTCAATAGTAACCTCAAGCATTCTCTATTGCTCATTGACCTTCGACTACCAAGGCGGTTTGAAAGCAATCACCTCGTGGCACCTAATACAATCAATTTCAATCCCCAATTTCTGTGGGATTTTAAAAACAACCAGCCAGTGGACTCCGATAGGCAGTTGAATGATCAATTGAAATCTGACCTTTTTAAAAACAGATCTCATTTTCGTGACATCGTGTATTACACCGATATGAAAAGCTTTTTGCACTTTGACTTTGACTATCAATTATCTCTATTCAAAATTCTTTACACTTCTTCGGCCAGGCTTAGATGTGTTCCGAGAGTACTGTTAGGTGGTTATGAACAGTGGAAAAAGTTCATAGGGGCTTATTCTGCCAAGCACAATGTGCCGAAAGAGTTGTTTCTTTATAGATCTTCGTCAACTTCTCATTCAAAGTCGGCGCCACCACCCGTACCGTCAAGCATGCCACCCCCCTTGCCTCCAGGAGCGGCACCTTCTTTGCCCTCTCAGCCTGCTCCAGATCTACCTCCTCCAGATCTACCAGCAAAAGGGCCCATCTCAAAGTTGGCTTCGAAACCTCAAAAACCTGTCCATTCAATCCATTCCTTGCCACCGCAGACACCGCAGGCGCCCGACCATTCCACCGCCTTGCATTCAACTGCCGACTCCTCGCATCTGCCGGTACTTGCCAACAGGGAACACGCCTCGGTACCCACAATCGAAAGAAGCCGTAACACATATGTGGCTCTTTCTATCACTGGCTTGAGAAATCTTGGAAGTACTTGCTACATCAATAGTATGTTGCAATGCCTTTTTGCTACCAAAACTTTGAGAGAATTATTCGTGACTTCAAAATATCAAGACTATCTTACACCCTCCAAAAAACATGATCATCCTTTGTCGAAATCTCTAAATCAGCTTTTCAAAAAGATGTACATGAATGGAGGGTGTTCTGTCGTACCCAATGGATTTTTGAAAACTTGTAATTCTCTAAGACCTGATCTAAGAATACCCAACGATCAGCAGGATACTCAAGAATTTTTATTGTTTCTACTAAGTCAGCTGCATGATGAACTTTCGGACTCGCAAAAGGTTGGATCGGACTATCCGCAACTTTTGTTACATGATGACGAAAAACTCTGTGTGGATTCAAAAGAATACAACAAATGGTTTGACTCCAATCTTCAAGAAAACGGAATTTCACCCATCGATCGGATTTTTCAAGGCCAAATGGAAAATTCTCTGCAATGTCAGCGTTGTGGATACTGCTCATACAATTATTCCATCTTTTACGTTCTGTCGCTGGCCATCCCAGCTAGCACTAACGCGCTAGGTAAGAGCAAGAAGGTGAGATTAGAGGATTGCATCAACCTTTTCACTAATGATGAAGAGCTCAAAGGGGAGAACGCATGGGACTGTCCCAAATGTGGGTCAGCGGTAAGTCAAGAAGATAACAAAAAACGAAAGAGAAGATTTTTGAGCTCTGAACACAGACAAGGTACGCGCGCTAGCAGATTTTTTCAATTGCGTTCAAAAAATCGTAATAGATCAGTATCACCATATGCATACTCTGGGGCATCCGAGAAGTGGACTTCACGGAGACTCAGTACTATAAAGACCTTGAACTTTATCACCTTACCACCTGTACTTGTGATTCATCTCTCAAGGTTCTATTATGATCTCACGAAAAAAAATAGCGCGGTAATCACTTATCCATTGATTCTGAGCATCGAATTGAAGAATGGAGCCCTCGTTCATTATCGACTTTATGCGATCGTGAATCATTTTGGTAATCTGATCAGCGGGCATTATACCTCACTTGTCAATAAGAATCTGAAGCATGAGATCAGACGTGGTGAACAAAAGTGGTATTACTTCGATGACGAAATTGTCAAAAAGGATGATAACCACGGAGATTATGATGCAGGCATCATAAGTGTCTCTAGTAGCGATGTCTATGTTCTCTTTTACGAGCAAATAACAATCGGATAGATTAAGCATTATAGTTACGAATTTCCTTCAAAGATAACGACAAATTGAGCCTCGACTAGGAGAGTCTTTTATTTCGGTAAAGCATATTATTTGAAGCGCAGTCTCGCCGCAGACAATCTCACAGCTCAACTCAACAGCTCAGATATTACGAAGAATTAAAGCTTGAGCATGGATCGAGACATCAACGTTCAAATCTACAATAATTTTACATTTGCCTTCCAATCGGACAAGCTACATTTCAAATACACAGGCACAATTTCACGAAAGCTTTGCAACGAAAATTAATTTTAAGATGTATATATCACTTTCATGTTAAGGTTACGTTTTTTCGTTAGTGTCATTAAGATCGTACAATTTTGAGGGTAGAAAGCATTTATTCAAATTTCGGAGACCTGAGGCGATTTTATTTTTTTAAACACCGAACGTCTTGATAAACTCTTGGGTGTCTTTAATTTCCCTCTCCCTTCTGGATGCATCCCAATTGAGCTCATCGCCCATTACGCTCACAGTTCCAGGAACAGCTGCTAGAGCCTGCTTTGCATCCAAGAAAGCAAATCGAGTTCTTCTCATCAAAAAATCTAGAGCTGTTCGTGTATATTCGTGGTTAATGCTGTATTTGAGCTCAGCGATGGTGAATGGATACCTGAAGGAATCAAAATCAACGTTTCCAATGACAGTGACGTCTTCTCTACCACCAAACGTAACAGGTAGTTTGTTCAAATCGCCATCCTCGAGCATATCGCAAATCATTGAAGCTCTTGTACCGTAGCTGTTGGCTAGATGTTCGGCCATCTTTGATGACAAGTGGTACCTTTGTGCCAGTAGAGCTTGTAAATTCGGGTCCCAATTTTCAGCACCAGCTAGTCTGAGTTTCTTAGTTATGCAAGGTTTGACGTTGAAATGACCTTGCTTGACAACCTCATTGATGGTCTCTTCGGCCATTTCTCTATACGTAGTCCATTTACCTCCTGCTATAGTAACCAAACCATTGTCAGAAGTGAAAATGAAATGAGATCTAACCAAGCCTTGAGTCGAACCCCCCTCACCTTCTTTCACCTTTCTGGGGTCTCTGACTAAAGGTCTTATTCCGGCCCAAGCACTCAAAACATCGCTTCTTTTCACTGGAAACTTGATATAGTGTTGCAATTCTTTCAAAATGTCTTGAATGTCGGCTTCAGTAGCAGTGGGGTTTTCTGGAACCTGCTTCATGGGAATATCAGTGGTACCTGCAAGGACTTTACCTTGCCAAGGCAAGAAAAACATGACTCTACCATCGGACGTCTTGGCATCAAGTAGGCCCATGGTTTTTGGACAGTAAAACGCCGGAAGAACAATGTGGACACCCACGGACGGAACGACCATATGTGGATTGGAGACGGCTACACGAGAGCCAATCGAGGTGTGCCCTTCATTGGCAAATTGAATCAAGTCATTTCTGGGGAACCCCTTAGGGTCCTTATCCATCTGCAAAATTCGATCACTGAAAGGTCCAGTGGCGTTGACGACAACTTTGGCGTTAATCTTATACTGCTCGCCGGTCTCGCGATCTTGTACAACCGCTCCCTCAACTTTCCCAGTGGATCCATTTTTGATGAGTTGTAAGACCTCCATGTAATTTAGAACAGTGGCGCCTTTTTCAATGGCAGTAACAGCAAGTGTCGAGTTCATTCTTGAGTCGTTGAAGGATCCATCGTGGTAGACAAGTCCGGCCTTAATTTTCGAGCCATCCAGCATGGGCGCAATTTCGGTGGCTTGACCCTTGCTGACAAGGAAAGAACTCTTGAGGTTTTGAGATCCTGCAAACAGATCGTACATCTTGCATCCAACATAAAAGTATGGTACTTGCCAATAGTTGTAAACAGGGATCATGATGGGTAATATTTTGCAAAGATGGGGTGCGGTGTACAGCATGTGTCCTCTCTCATTTAAAGCCTCGATGACAAGGTCCAATTGGGCTTTTGACAATTCCCAGAAGGCCTTTTCCAGGTATCTGACACCACCGTGTGCCATTTTTGTAGATTTGGAAGATGTCCCCGAGGCGAAGTCATTCATTTCGACAAGCGCGACATTGAGACCTCTCGTGGCGCCGTCAACTGCGCAACCGGACCCAGTGGCACCGCCTCCAATCACTAATACGTCAAATTGGGCAGTTTTCGATAGTCGGTTGAGCAGCTCGCTCCGCGTGGGCGGCGACGGAGGGCGTGCAGGATTTAGTTCAGCCGTCTGGACGTCGTTGCGAGCCTCGTTATGGTAAATATGATCTTGAGCGGGCCTTAAATTCCAGCCGGCATAACCGCCTGCTGCCACGAGAGTGGTAGCAGCTATACGCCGCGAAATGGTTCTGCTGAACATACCGCGTACGACAGCAAGTCAATCACTTTTTCAAGTTTTAATTCACGAGTTGAAATTCACAATGAAAAATTTACGCTTAAATGTCTCAATGTGTGTCTTGGTAGAAGATTTGCAGATAAACATTGCTTTAACCGCCACTGCCGCCGTGCGTGCACCTTTTTATACCTTTCCACACCGGGCCAAAGCAAAAAAATCCGGGCCAAAGGAAGTTTTACTTCACCCTTGGCGAGTGGCCAAAAAAAAAAAAAANAAAAAAAAAACTTAACCTCGAAAAAGGGATAATGCCTGAAGCCTGTCCGGGCAATTCTTCACGTTTCCCTCGCTCGACGTGCAACTCTGCCCAATCACGTTGTGTTTAGATACGTACAATAGTTCTTTTCTTCCAACACCAACCGACACGGCTGGTAGCCAAACCCAGAAAGTGCACCTACCTGTCGCAATTCTCAGCGGAACGGCCAGAAATCTAGAATAAGCCTCGAATAGCCGCCTTACTAAGACCTACAGCCACCTTACGTACCACTGACATTAAGGCAGCAACCCCCATTATCGTTTCTTTTTTGCTGCGCGGCTGTCACGTTTCCTTTCCTCCCCTTATTCCCCACATTTCGTTTATTGGCGCCAGTTTTCCGAGACAGACATGACTCCGGAAGTTGGACTCCAGTGCTCGGAGTCCGATGTCACCGCTTATCATCTGCTACGTACGAATTCTTGCGATAACTCCTTATTCGCGAGTTCACTTTCTTTATGTCACGTGGAGGCGCAAATGCGGTGCTTCATGTATCGTACACAGCCCTAGCCTCGGGATGGTCAAAAGAGAGGGGAAAATATCGGCTTACTCCTGCGGATAGTAGACCTTACGTACACATCGATGGATGCGCGGAATGATACTGCGTTTTGGGAGAAAAGACTACCTTGGATACGCGGAGGAGATGAGGACTGAGCTCGAGAGGCGAAAGAAAAACTACATTTGTTACGTACAACAACAGACCTAACCTTATTAACCTCACATGTTGGAAACTGGCTTATATGAGGAGTAAGTGTGTCTAATACTTAATCCAAATGCTAGTAGAATCTTTCAGGTCTCTTAAAACTTGTCCGATCAATAAACGAACGTTGTCACTTCGGTCACGTGACTCATTATAATTTTTGTGTTGTAGGCACAGTGCTGATTAAGCAGGCAGGAGGACTTACACTAGCCGCTTATTGGCTAAGGCGTTCTCGTAGAGCGCGGAAATGGCGACACCAATGAATCTTGCATAAGTGCTTTCAGAGACGTTGCTACCGGTCTTGTCACATATTTATGTGAGGCGAACTAAAAATCACTCAATGTCGCTTTCTTCACGCTAAACTGAAAAATTAAGAGTTTGATAGGTTTAAGTGAAAACAGTTTACAAGTTCAGAAGCATTACTTAGATCTAGTTGCCTACCCAAAATTGGCCCTTTTGACCACGGTCAATTTCCCGCCGAAGCTGTCGGCTCAGAAGTACGCCAATTTCGTACCGCTCTTTCATCTTACTATCCAAATATTCTTTAAGTTTCCCTTGGGCCTCGTCCATTTTTTTCCCCTCACCTCGCGGAAGGGATCCGCGGTCTCTCAAATCGTCCAGATACTGAATTTCCCGTTGTAGCTTCGAGCACTTGGCTGTGAGATAATCGTGTCGTGCTTGAAGTTTCTGGGTCGAAGTGCCCTCGGAAACTTTTTTACTGACTGAAACCACGCGGAACGGATTAGATGGGACCCGCCGGGGCGCTTGCTCGACTTGTTCACGTCTTTTGGGCATATTCAACTGGCCCATGCCGTCTGGAACTTGAGAAGCACCCCCATTCGCATCGGCCTCTTTCAAAGGCAACTCATCTCGAGCAGATACATCTGTATCTGTCAGCTGAGCTTCTTGCCCTTGAAGCGCACTCTTCGTATCATTCAGAGCAGCACTCTGGCTAACCTCGGTCTCCGAAGCAACAAGTACCTTATCAACATCAGTTATTGCGCCCTCGTCTTTCATATTCGTGGCATTCAAAGTCGCGTTAATCCGACTCATAGTTACCTCTTCCAAGGGACCATGGCCATGTGTTTCCTTGCGGTCTTCGTAATTTTGGCTCGCATCTTTATCGACATCATCACCATCTAAAGCATTAAATTTTGCCTCGGAGCTCACATTTAAATTCTCTTCAATGACATGATTCATTTCGTCAATATTAAGCTCAATTTGAGACATTCGTTTTCTTATTTGTTCCTGATCCACCATCTTGGCTCTTTGTTTATTGTCAGTTAACGATGTTATTCTTAAAAATCAACGTCTTTATTTTTGATTAGAAACGAGTTTCCGAAGTTTTCATTGAACTGAACAAATGAACGGAGTTCATGAACAGGGTTAGAAGCCTTATCGGGGGATCAAGCAGTAATCGGAGAACACAGAATTTTAATCAAACAGACGAACCGACAGCACAATCCCAGAATTCTGCCCTCAATGAGAGCGATCAAGCTACTATGTTTGAGTCAGACATAGCGACTACGCACACCAATAGTTCTGATTCTTCGACAATAGGAGACTTCCAGCGAAATGGGTTTATTAACAGATGTCCAGTGTTTACCTCGGAGCGAAATATTCCGTTTGCGCATACTTTGTTAGGGAAGGGGTTCTATTGTTTTCCTAGTGAAGAAGCATTTGCCGTTTTCCGTAAGAACAAGAGAAGACTTGATGTGTTAGATGACGATGAAGGTCTTGGTATTCCGCTTTTGCATGCTGTGCCATCTGGTGTAATTAAGACGATCATAAGCAGAAGAGAACCCATTTCAAGGATTTATAAGTACATCCTTGTTCTTCCGAACGAGCCATCGCCAATGGAGCTGAGAGACGGCATATGCGAGTTGATTGCCGAAAACAACTCCCGAAAACTCTACAAAGTAGAGTTTTGTCAAGTTTTCAAAGAGGTAGACGTTGATTCGTGCCGCGTGGAACATAAATTTCTGTTCCGTTTGAATGAGCAGTCGCGTAACATGTTTTCCATCAAAATGGTTAACAGCATTTTCAAAAGAGGTACAGATACAAGGGTGGAAGGTCTAAATTTGAGATGGTATGGCACTTCAGGATTAGCGTCTCCCTTCGGATCTGGTCATTTCAAAGTTCTTGTCCTAGACGACGGTATGCCATCCCTCTTGGACGAGCCTACCGATGAAAGCTACGAGCGTGCTCGTAGAGAAGCCCAGCCTTTAAGACCGTTGAGACTCATGCCAATTTGGGCGTCTTACACAAACGAGACTGCGACTTATATACCGAGGAAAAGGACCTTGAGACTCGCCAACTTTTTAATCAAGGAAAATGGGGCTGAATCGAAGGGAATTAGAAATACGCCCTTGAGCACAGATATCATTACATGTATGGCCATGGTGCTACACGATCTCGAGTCGCGTAAGGATAGGAGAAATGTAAGGGCCGGATATCTCCCAACCGGAACCATGAATATAGGCCCTGCCTTCATGTAAATTACTGGTATTTTGGATTCGATGCTCCAAATTTAATTTGAATAAATCTTTAATAATATACAAAGCATAAGTCCCTGATCGGATTCCCTAAACCGAAATTGTCTCATAAACAGTCCTCGTGCTAGTGAAAGTGGTGTATGCATCGACCGATTGACTCTCATCCGTTATGAAGATTGTAGTGTATTCATAGTCCTCTTCATCAAAGTACACTGTGCAAGATCCGTCTTCGTTTTGTGAGGTGTAAGTCGATGTGGCTTCAGTAACCAGGCTGAATGGACTTGACCACGTTGAAGATCCAGATGAAGCAGTGGAGACGACACTTGAAATAGAACCTGGCGAGGCAGTTGAGGTGATGGTAGAACTGGCAGGAACTGTGGGGGTAGATCCAGAGTATGAAATGGACGACGAGGTTTGGGAGATGGACTGTTGCGAAGGACCGGATGAGCTCCCCTGTGGGCTCAAAATTGTGTTGGATGATGCTGTGGCACTTGTTGAAGAACTTGAGACGAAAGTATCAGAGGACACTGGTGTGATGCTAGTAGAGGATGAAGTGCTCAAACTCCCTCCAGAACTTTGGGCCGCCGTCTCGGCGGCTTGAGCGCTACTCGTGTATTGCACAGTGGATGCTTCAGTGACTTGTTTGGTGGAAGAACTAACGCTATTATCGGCCAACGTTATGGGCACCACCTCAGTTGTTGTGTAATACAATGTCTCCACGTATGTTGTTGCAGGCTTGATTGTGCTGGTGATGATAGCGTAGCTGTAGACAACTCCATTAGAGGTGAAGTATCTTACAGAGTCATCAGCTTTAGCGAAAACCGAAAGCAAAGCGAGAAAAGTGGAAATGAAAGCCAATCTGTGGAACATTTTGCTGTGTATTTGTTCGAAAGAAAAAGACCCGATTTGAGTAAAGGAACGACTGAAGGTGGGGCAAGTGTTAATGAATGTAACTAGTTGGTAACAACTTCAAATGGGCTCTCTTGTTCTCGTAGGTGGCTCACGAGCAGCAGCTGCGGATAATATGTCTTGAATTTAAATGAATGACTGGTTTTCGATGTAAATTTCGAGGAAACAAGCCATTGAGCTGAACGCGTTTAAATAGGTCAGTTACTTGACAATCGTTCGAGCAACAGTCAAGCCCGTTGGCTGGTAGCTGGTGTTTTGAAAACAATTACGTTTTATGCTAAGCCCTCACATAGCTAAGAGTGACAGTCCGAATAGGGGTTCAATCGACTGAGTTAGTGCGTGTGCCAGACTTGACCTACAAGCTTTTGTCAAGACATGCATCAACAGTTCAAGTTCTTCAAGCCAGCCTGGGTTTTTTTGTTTACCTTTCGCATGTATAGTAAACAATGGTAACTGACAAAAAAAGAAGTATATGCTATCATTTAATACGTAATGAGAGATGACAAAACAGAACCAGCAGAAAATACCAAAACTCAAGCTACGACGTCCAATATTTGCCCTCTGAGCCGCGGCAGTTAGTCTTGATAATCTGCAAGCTTTCGCGATTTTCGTAAGCTACGTAAGGGCCATGCAATACTATTACCGTTTATGATGCTTCTCGCATTGACTGTTCTCGCACGGTTCTTGTTCGTCACCTTGCATCCGACTGTACCACTTTAGCATGTTTTTTGGTAAGGTACCAAAAACGAAGAAGTATTCGCAGAAAAGGCAGAGGGGTTTATTCTCGGTCAAACAGCTAAAGTCGGGTCTTTGCTGAGACTTCTCGAGGTAGTAAAAATCCGACGGCTTCTGCAGAGATTGCGATTCCCGTCGGCAATATGAGGATGCCTTGCGCGATGGCGTGGATAGGGTCGAGCCTAGTTTGGAATTTCGTCGTTGTAGATCTTTGATATTGCTGTTGTTGGCCATTTCGGGAGGCAGCATGGATGAGATAAGATTATTGATATTTTCCCCAAACTCTTGTTGAATAGAGGGCAACGGAGCTTCCCCGTAGTCGAATAGTAGTTCCTCCTCGCGCATTTCTGCGAATGGGATACCTCGGGACGAGACCGGGTCCGACGGCTCGCCAGTTGCGGTATCAACAGCTAAACTTACATCGGGGCCGCCATCCACAGTTACTGATATGTCTCTAGCAACGCTAGTGTCATCCAGAGTGCCGTGGTTGTTCACCAAAACTTTGTGTACTTTCGAATTTTGGGATCCGATCTCTCCTTGCGTTACGGTATTGTTTTTTAGCACAAACTTCATGGAGCTCTGGTTCAGGTAATCTGGATCTTCCTGTATCCGATCCTGTAACAATTTTGTTAAAGCTGTGACACCTTTTTGCATCATCACATTAAAATCTACTGGCCCATCTTCAGAGACCAGCTCTATTGATGCGGTACCTTTTTCGGCCATCACGGATAATCACAGTGAACTGGCTGTGAGTTTACCTTGGTAAAAGTGATTATCTTCTCGAAGATGAGGGCATCGAAATTTTTGACACTGGATAGAACAGCGCTCTTGGAGAAACCATCACGTGACGTACTTTACCTGAGCTTAGAGAGAGCATAGAGTAGTTGCAAACGATTCGAGCATTGGTTAAACGTGAACTTTAACAACAAAGCGTAATGCACGTAGAAGGACCGTCGCCCTAGGAAAACTTCATTCGATGTGAAATCCTCCAATCGTCTGAAATGCTTCAAGATAACTACATACGCAGCGCTTTAGAATTCTAGTGTCCGCATAATTTCATATTACACGAATGGACGTCAAATCGAATTTCAAGATCACAACCCACCGTGAACCGGCGGAAAAATCTCGAGGCATTCTACCACTAGTTGACTCGAACCACTTGAAGTCTGCCTTTGCGAATTTCAAGTCTTTCTCAGCCATGAGATTCAGCTGAAATCATAATGATTATGAAGTCTGCAAGCTTTCTCATTTGATAGTGAACTATTAATGAGTCGCAGGTTAATTTCCACTTTCCAGTTCTGAGGCGGTTCAAAACTACCCTATCCTACCACGATGCGAACCGCAGTCTAATTCAATTTTAGCTTTCCGTGCTTTGGAATTCTGCTCCTCATTGCTTTTTCTGGCTACTCGAAATTCCACTTTGCTGGACTAGGAAACAAGAATAGGTTAAGCTCGAATTCTAGGTGCGCACAATACGCGGACCTAATGTCAGAGAACGATCAATGGGTCTCTAGAGGCTCCCCTCAGTGACGTCAAACTCGAACAACACAAGGTTTATGCCCCAATTGTCGAATAATGCAATGTTCGAGATATCAATAAATGGGCAAGCTTGCTTGTATTATCAGCAGGGGTTCTGACCGTCTACATTTGATCCTCTGCTGACGTGAGAACGTGATGAATGACAAGCCAACATCCATTTTGTACCGGTCTTCACATGGCACTCAATGGATGTCCTGCTTCGAACTGATGCTCACGTTCCGACTGCTTCAAGTCGATTGATAGACTCGGTCCTCCTTTGCCGAGTCACAGGGAAGCTCGCACGTGAACCAATCCGAAAATTGATTCATCGTGCGTAACGACCATTCGACATAACATATGATCAGTTTGATAGCGAATAAAGCGAGTGGGGCTTACACGGAGGGGCAACCATGTCCGAGTTATGTCAGATTAGGTCGCAGAGTTTCCCAATTCAACTGTTAGTCTGCACGCAAATCCAATTATTGTCGGGTTTCCGCGCCAATCCGACAATTTCGGATCCACGTGCCTTGGCATATAATCAATTGTGTTTTTCCACTTTAAGCATTATTGCCAAGGCGATGATGTTGTTACCAAAGCAGGTTGCATTTTTCAGCGGCATTATGCTGTCGAGCAGGCAGGCAAAAACAAAGGAAAATTAATGAAAGGGGCCCACTAAGGATAAACAATAAACCACGTTCTTTGAGCAAACAATAAATGGGAGATATTTAAAGCGAGGCTTTCAATTGAAAGCTTTCTCGTCCATCTTGTGAGAGAATTGAGGTAAAGAACTTGACTTCGGCATGTGGATCCAAGGCCTTTCAGCATTAGCTGCGTTGAATTTCTTCTCCAACGGAGCTCTTGCGACTCCTGTTGCGACTGGCGAAAGCTCATTGGAGCAACTCCTCGAGTCATCTTACAAATACAATGACGGTAGTGTTGTCGAGATGTTTGTGGACGAACTCAAAGCCCTTACAAGCACCAACAGCTCTTCGTGCAGTCAATGTGTCACGAGATTGAGTATCGGTAAGTCTTTGGCGTTGTTGAGACCTGACTTGGTCCCTGAAGTTTACACTCGCTGGTGTAAAGAAACCAAGTTTATGTCAAACACGAGCTGCGTTTCTACTTACAGCAGAAACACCGTTTCCACGAGTCAAACTGGAACAAATTTTGCGGACATGTTGACATTAATTGACCCATTTAACTATGATGGTCAGTTGTACTGTCATTACAAGGAATCTGCTTGTCCCAAGCCTTCGACGCCCAATGTGACCTTGTCGAACATGTGGTCGCCCAAGCAACCCAAACACTATGTTGCTCCAGAACCCAGTGTCAATGATACCTTTAAGGTTCTGCACATTTCTGATTTCCACATTGAGTTAGATTACACTGTAGGTCAGGAGGCGAATTGCTCTACCAGCATGTGCTGCACCCCGCACTCTGTTAATACCAAAACAAAGAAAAACGAGACTTCGCTACCCTGGAATTCGTTTTACGAATCCAAATACGATGAAAACAATACGCTTATCCAAGGGTCGTACGTCGATGCTTTTGGCAATTCGTCAATTTGGGCCCCAGCAACCACGTTCGGAAACTACGAGTGTGATGCCCCTGAGATCCTGATCAACTCATCTTTGAATTCCATTGTTGACTTCACGAAAGAGAACAACATCAGCTTTGACTTCGCCATTTTCACGGGTGACCTTGTTGACCACGATGAAATCAAATATACTGGGTACCAAATGACTGTTGACTCTGAAGTTGCAGTCTTCAGAGACATCAAAGATAGACTTGAAAGCATCCCAGTTTATTCGGTTCTAGGTAACCACGATACATTCCCCTACGGAGAGCTGGCGCCAGAAGGCATGGGCTTTTCAAACTACTTCAACTGGAATGCCGAGTTAATGGCAGACATGTGGGAAGACTTCGGATGGCTAGACGCCAAGTCCTCACAATACGCGAGGAAGCACTATACTGGTTTTTCGGTTGAAACTAAACTAGGCCTCAAAATTATTTCACTGAACTCCAATGTCTGGTACAAGAAAAACCATTATGCTTATTTCAATGCCTCGCAGCCAGATAACTTTGGGCAATTTGAGTTTTTGATTGATGAATTAAATGAGAGTGAAAGCAATGACCAAAGAGTCTGGATTATCACTCACATTCCATTCAATGGTGACAGTTTGCCGGTGCCTTCGAAGCTGTTCGCCGAGATAGTGGCAAGATTTTCTCCATACACGATTGCCGGCATCTTTTTCGGCCATACTCACTTAGACCAATTCCAAATCTTATACGCTTCCTCTGGAAATGACGCCAAACAAATTGAGAATGTTGTTAATTTTGGATGGACTTCTCAAGCTGTCACTCCATGGGTTGAAAACAACCCCTCTTGGAGATACTACACTGTCGACAGAAAAACCTTCTCCATCATGGACTCTTTCAACTATTACACTAAACTAAATGAAACATTTACTAACAATGGGGCTGAGCCCAAATGGGAATTCGAGTATTCGGCCAGGGACGGTTATAATATCTCCTGGCCGGCTACATCGCCATTGAATGGTAGTTACTGGCATGAAGTTGCTCAGAAAGTCAATCAATCCAAGGAATATAATCAAATTTACGAAAATTATGCAAAGAGATTCTCTCCGTACGTCCCAGACTGTATCAACACTTCCGATTGCGATGAAGACTACTGCTTTCTAACATCATTCACGGTGGATTCCTACGACTCGTGCATCGCAAGTTTGCCTAAACACTAGTGAATTTCCATTTCGATGATAATACCCACTATCGAAATCGGTCTGTATTCACTTCCTTGATTTTAAAGGCCTGCTCATCTTTCAGTTCTTTTGCAGTGTCTACATCCTTTTTGTGTTAAGAGCAGAGGTCTTCAATCTACGTAGTACAATTTTTAATCACAACGATAGATGATATAAAGACTTTATTCTCAAAGGAAAGCTTTTTAGGGCAATGAACTGTACGTTTATGCAGCTCTAATGAGAATATATCCATCTCGTCGATGGCTTGGATTAAGATTGCATACAAATTTTGAGAATTGCTTTTCTGCACAGAATACTTGGTACCTTATGGCACTTGGGCGTCAATTTCTTCAAATGGATCAAATACAAACTACGATCTCTTCAGAGTTCTCTGCTTTTCGGCGTTTTTGATGACCTTCTCGTCAATGAACAAGCCTTTACGCCTACGGATCATGTTCATATGCTTTCTGGCGATGTTCTCTTTGTCGGCTATGTCACCGAGGTCTTCTAACTCTTCCTCTGTGGTCGGGACCCAAAAAGGATCTAGGTCAATACATTCAAAGCCAGAAAAGACCAGTTGAGGCAGAGCAGCACCTGAAGTCTTTTTCTTAATATCCTCACTAAATCCAAAGGCTTCCACAACGGGAACTTTGGCCTCGATTTGGAATAACGGTGTACCTTCCTTCATTTCCTCTGAGGTTATTCTGCCGCGTCGCTGCTGGACCACACCATAGACTCTACCCAAAACTTCCACAGAAGCTTGAATGTCGCAGGAGTACATTGCCCACATAATTCTGGGAGACCAATCGAGAAATGTGGAATGAATGGCATCTCTTGTGGCTGTGATAAGCTTACCTGCTATGTTAGCCATGTCGACTTCGCACGAGGTGCCACTTACTTCGCTGACGTTATCCAAAATCACGCACATACCTTGAACAGGTTCCTTACTCAAAGGGCCTTCATTAACGGCGAGCTCAAAGCCATTGATGATGGAGCTTTCGTACTCAAAATGCTCTTCTTCGGCACTTGAATGACCCACTTTTCGCAGATCTCCGTTCTTTGACACTAAAAGGTTAGGTCCAGTTTTCTTTCCACCGAAAGCAGCAATGTAATGGGAGCAATTCTCCCAAATTACATCCTTTTGAGACGCTTTTGCGAAGAGATCATTTAAAGCTTCCATGAGGTTCGCATATGAATCGCTGAACGGATACACCTCCTTGCCAGTAGCGACCATCTTTTTAATATCTTCCTCTCGATCGATCAAAAGTTTCACTACAGGTTCAGGTAGAGGGACAGTTCGAATTGCGATCCTAAATTTCCCTGCCGTCACAGATTGAACTCCCCGGCCGAGAGTTGAGTTTTTGGGAGGATTCATTTCAGAAGTTTGCACAAAAGTCTCTCGATAAGGTATGGCAGGTTCTGAGGCGGTGATGTTTATTCCTGCAAATCTCTCCTTCAAGTCCTTCAGACATCTCTCGAGATGTAACTCACCAGCTGTGCACAATATGCGCTCACCGCTGTCTTCCACATACGTCTCAACGCATGGATCTGCTTGCTCGAGCAGCTTTAGTCCCCTTTCTAGTTTGGACATTTGAGTTGGGATAGCAGGCTCCAGTGCCACTTTGACGATTGGGGTCACATGTTGACTGACACTGGCAAGATTGCAGCCGCGAACGCTGGGATCAACCAGCGTCCCGCTTTTCAATACTCTACCAGCTAACCCACCGATCCCCACAATGTTGCCGGGAGGGCACTCTTTCAAGGGTACCAGTTCTTTACCCATGAAGATATAGAGAGCTGTAATCTTGGTACTTTGGATATGCTCTGAGGGGTTTCTGGGGTTGTATTTTGGGCCCAGAACAGAAATTGTTTGTCCCACTTTCAAGGTTCCGCTATAAATTCTGGCAAATCCAATCAGCACTTCGTTGCCATCGTCAGTTGTTTCTTCTTCGCACTCAAGTTCGTCTCCACAGGGTGATTGATCCACAGCAAAAACATCCTCCTCCTCGTATTCGAACATCGCAGCCATTGGATCACTGGGATCAATTTCCTGTGGCACGAATGTTTCCGGGTCGCCTGTGACTTGATCACTCTCAAAATCAGACATAGGTTCGAGCCCGTTTGCAATGGCCTCGTTTGACGATTTCGACTTTATTTTACCAAGCTCTCCATCTCTCACAAGTGGCGTGGCCACAGTGTCATTGACTCTTTCGAAGAAATCGTTACTCTTCTTATCGCCTGTACGTTTTTTAGACATTTTTTCGACCATTTCAGCGGCTTTTGCTGCCTTGAGGGCCTCTTGGCGGGCCTTCCGCCTACGTTCCATCAAAGCATAGTCCTCTACTGCACTTGGATCACTTGAAAGTGGTAGTTCTTCCTTTGGAATGGATAACATTTTGGATACAAAGGCGCAGACAGGGGCATCTCTGTCGCAATTTTTCATTCCCTCCATTAAGGCATCATCGACTAGCTCTTTTCCTGGCGAAGCCCCGACTAAAGTAGTCGCCTTCTCGAGTTGGGACTCGCTCGGAGAAGGAAGCCTATCAATAACTGTGAGTAGTATTGACGTGCTGACAGGTAACCACTGGCTCATAACCGTTCTTAAGACGACTTTGTGATCCTTGGAATGCAAGTCCCTGGGTGAAATTTTGATATTGAGCGCAGAAATGATCTTCTCTAGAACGTCTAGATTCCGCTCCAAGACAATATTTTCGTAAATCTTCCATATATTATCCAGTATCAGTGTGACGAAAAGCGGTTTCAAATTCCGCCCTTTCAAGCCTTTGCCATTTACGATTTTCTTAGTTTTGGGTTCCATATAAAAATCGCCCCACAGAACCTTTTGAAGGTTCTCTCTCTTGGCGCCTAGCTTGTGAGCGTAAAACTTCGCCAGTTGGCTAATACTAAAACCCCAGCCGTCCACAGCTGAGGAGAAAACCACGTTGTTTTTGGCAGGATTGAAATATATGTCTGAATCATCATCGTCGACAAATTGGGCGGTCTGATCATATTCAAGTTGTTCTCTCCACGATAAATCATTTAGGGACCGTTCTCCATTAAAAAAAGAAGCAATAATAGAATTTACCATTTCTATAATTTTGTTCAAATGCACGTAAGCCTCTTGGGGGGTCAATCTTAGCTCTGTTACGAGTCTATCCATCTTATTCAGCACTAAAATCGGCTTCAATTTCTCCGTCCAGCATTGCCTTAAAACAGTGATTGTTTGAGAACAGACACCCTCAACAACATCTACCAAAACCACTGCACCATCGCATAGCCTAGACGCGGCACTAACTTCGCCAGAAAAATCGATATGGCCCGGAGAATCGATCAAATTTATTAAATGTTCGTTAACCAAGGGTTCTTCTTTCCCTTCTTGTTTATGTAAAACCCTGAAATACAGCGAGATCGCACTCGACTCCATAGTAATGCCTCGCAGTTGTTCATCTTCTCTAGCATCCAGATACCGTATTTTACCGGCTAATCTTTGTGAGATAATACCGTTAGAGGCTAAAAGTGAATCTGAAAGTGACGTTTTCCCATGATCCACATGCGCAAGTATACAAATATTTCTAATGCTGTCTGCGTCTTTTTGAAGTCGTTCGAGTACTTCGGGGCCAACTCTTACCATTGTTCGCGTTTACTGTTTGCTCTATATTCTAATAGTAATTCCGATCTAAATTTTTCGACATTGAACAATTACTGTTAACCGAGGTCATCTTAAGCATCGACTCAACTGGATCACAGTCGATAGAGTCTTGAATGTCTACCATCCGTTGCCCGCAGTGCGACTCAGAGCTTAAGCGGTGTTTGATTCTACAGAATTATAGTATGGTGATCTGCCCGAATATTCAGTGTGAATTTCCGTTTAATGAGCATAAAACTCTTGACGGCATCGTTTACACCGAGGACAAAGAGATCCTGAGTTTTGCGAAACAAAGACTTGAGAATGGAGAGAAAAAGGCCCAGCAGTGAAAAGGCGCGGTAGCGAAATTTCATCGAATATTTTACACTTTACAAATTGATTGATGTATATCGATGCAGTTCACCTAGTATCGAAGATGAAAATCCGGCATGCGAGTCCGCCCGCACGCAATGAGCTAAAAGCTCTCGTTACTATACAAAATGTCCTTTTCATTGTTCACACTGACGCTAAATTCGAGATCATCGTCAGTGGTCATGTCCCATGTCTTGTAGACCATCATTAGCGCAAAGATATTGCAAATGCTACCGAAAAAAAGCCCATCCAAGTAATGCTTGACGCTTTTACAAATGGCATTAGAAAATCCATATGTGATTACCTGGCCAGCGGCTAGGAAAAAAACCCCTAGCAACGTGGAACCTGCAGCCCACGCATTACCAATAATGAAAAGCGACACAAAGAGCTGGCAAATGATAAACAGTAGCACGGCCAAAGCGTTCAGAACGTACATGACCACGAAAAGTCCCACGGCGTTTGTGGTGTTGTATTGTGACGAATGCGACCAACTGTTGAATGTGAACAGGGCCACGAGAAAGCTGACGGCAAATCCGACGAAGGCAGTGCCTCTCACGAGGAGCATTGACCGATGCGTGCCATCTTCCCATAGACGAAACCCGAGAAACCCAATTACTGCGAGAACCCAGCTGCAGGCGCTAGCGAGCGCTATTTGGACCGCGACGAAAAAAGGGTATGAGCCGGATCCTGGCGGCGAAACACCGCAGTCGACAACCAACGTAAACACAATCAAAACGAGACACAGTTCGAAGAAAAACGCGTATTCACTACGTCCTATCGCCGTGTATTTTCGCCTGATCGAGTAAATCATGAAGAGAATGACACCCAATGCCCCAATATTTACAAATGCATTTCCAATTTGAAATACAACCGTGTTAGCAACCTCTATCGATCTGGCATAGCACTGTGGTAAAATCCCGACAGTCAGGCTCCCTGGATCAAAATCATTTATCTTTTCACCGGTCGACAAGAGAAGATGTTTTTTGGATTTCACCACAGAACACAATGGAAGTGGAGTTCGAGAGCAAATTTGAACGAAGTCTCCAAATCCCATTGTCTCGAGCAGCAAATAGACCTTTCAATGATTGCGAAATCCTACTAAACACTCTGCCCAATGTTTGATTTTTTTAAAGCCCGTTTTGAATACCAGATGGAACGCGATGTTTTTTTTTCTTTTGTGAGAGTATGTCTATATATCAAAATACTATATTGAGAGAAAACGACGCGAAACTTAACGTAAGTTTCGTGAAGCAATATGACAGTGACACGTGCGTACTTGATCAACCCATCAACCATTTTGTGCGAGAGCGTAACTCACTAACCGCTCCTTTTACTACTCGGTCTTTCTTATCTAATGCGACGCCAATGGCATTGGAAGTCTTCCATAAAGGTTTTAAAATGCGAGTCATTGAAGGCGTCTACGTTTCAAGTGTGTATAATATTGTAATCCTACTGTTAAGTAGTCTGTTCTCATGGCTAGACTCACTGGCGTTACTCATTGAGTATGCTTATGCGTATAGAGCCATAATTCATATACGTTCCTTTGCGTCGAAGTGAGCATGAGCTATTATCAAGTCATAATTGAGGTTACCCATTCACAGTCCAGGTGCCCACCCAACTATGATCACTTCCCAAAAACACCGGGTCATCGACAGATGTGGCTCAAAGGTGGCAATTAATGTGAATTAATAGGTATATTTCGCCTTGTGATTGGCATACGAAACGAAATATTGGACGTTTTAATTAGGCACAGATGTCTTGTATCGTGCATCACAAACAGCTAAATAAAATTATCCTAGTCGCCTGCACATGCTGTGACTAAATATTTTCTCGAGGGTGCACGAAAAAAAGCCTATGTAATCATGTGATTATATAATGCAATGAAATCAAAACACGAATTGATTCTTTGACTTCAGGACCCATACACCTTGGTTTAAATTAAGGGAATCTTCCACCCATACATTCTGTGTTCTTTGAGACAGCTTTTTCTTGCGTAGATCGAGAGATATTTGAGCATTGCGCGAGTCCCCGCAGACCTCGTCGTGTTGGAGCTCGCCAGGCCTCTGCCTGGCGAGACTGCCCGGTACCGGACTGCGTGGCTGGAGGTTCCTGCCCACCTAGGCCGGCCGTAGTGGGACCAGACTACCACCAGTGGACTCCGCCCTGCCCACCAAGCGGCTCACTGCCTAGTCCAGACTGTGCTGCCCGTGGGCTGCCCGCTTCGCACCTGCGGAGCTTCGCGCTGTCTCGGAAAACTGCTTTACACATACTTCATTTTCATTGTAAGGCTTACTACCTACGTTGTTAAAGGAAAGGACAGAGTACCAGTTGCAATGGGTATGTTCATATGGATGCTATAATGAGGAAATTTGTGCTGTACAAAAGCTAGGAGTGTGATACTGGGTTGTTCCAGGAAAGCGCGGTGAAACGGAAAGTTCGAGAGGCCTTATGAGCGGAAAATGTTGATAACTCAAAAAGATGATGCGAGTGATGTGGATCTAAGCGTAGGATGAGGGGAAGAGTATTCAACGTGAGGCTCACGTCCGAATGGTTGAAGTGGACTGCTGTCGTTTGTGATTGCATCTGGCTTTTTGCGAGGCGGCAAGGACGTGACGAAAAAGTGATTCATTTACGATGCAACAAAGATTTAGCCACGGTCAAGCACAGCCTGATTTTTCTGCTACTTCGCGCAATGATTTCTTTAAAATTTCTCTAGAAACTACAATACTAACTTGTTGGCTCAGTTAACGTTCCAAAGACCAGAAAGACCTACTGCAAGGGCAAGGCCTGCCGCAAGCACACCCAACACAAGGTCACTCAATACAAGGCCGGTAAGGCTTCCTTGTTCGCTCAAGGTAAGAGACGTTACGACCGTAAACAATCCGGTTTCGGTGGTCAAACCAAGCCTGTCTTTCACAAAAAGGCTAAGACTACCAAGAAGGTTGTGCTTAGACTGGAATGTGTTATCTGCAAGACCAAGGCTCAATTGACCTTGAAGAGATGCAAGCACTTCGAGTTGGGTGGTGAAAGAAAGCAAAAGGGCCAAGCTTTGCAATTCTGAGTGCATTAGCTACATGTATTTGTTCATATCTATCTGTACTGAATTGTTTACGCTAACAAAGATGCTATTTTACGTCTAAGCGTTGGTTTGTTCTCACCTCTTCCAAGACTTGCGCCTCGACAGAAGCACGTGCCCTTCACACGTGATATTTGTTGATCAGATGAGGGAACGCGACCCATGACTTCTATTGATTCAGCAAGCTTCAAATCAAAGAGGTAGCAGCGAAAACAAGCACATTACCAAGCGGGGAGAATAAGGTATTTGTGAGCACCATATGTTTGGGAACGCGCATCAAAATTACGGAAATGGAAATATGAACCAGTTCTCCTCGTCCGTTCCGCGTAACGATGCATTTTCTTCATCTAATCGTTACAGTACTGCATCAAACGGGTCTTATAACTCCATGAACGTAACCAGACCGCCAGCTGCCGCTTTTAGTGCAACCTACATGCGTGAACAGAGTTCTCATCCTTCGTTGCAAGAGCATTTGCAACGCGAACAAAAAGGGGCCGTCTTCACGGATGTCCCTCAACTCAATTATCCTACGACTCCAACAAGCCACACGGGATTCTCCACTGGACTTCAGAATCCACAGGGTTTAAGTACGCCTCCTGTTGCGAGCTTTGGTGCCCCATCAAGCCTCTACAGCCACGGGAACAATTCTCAAAGTAATCTACGTGGCAACCCTCTCGCAAATCCTCACCTTTCTCCAGGGCAGTATTCGGTGTGCTCTGACTATGGAGCTGATCAGAGCTATACAGAGAGTCCTCAGCACTCTCAATATCTCAACTCCGCCCAACATCAGAGCCCTGTTCGCCGTTTAAGGGGAGGCTATGGCGTTACGACTACCAGCTCTAACAATGCCCCGACTGCATTGATGCACACGCAGTCAATCGATTCGCAGCAGCGCCAAGCCGTACCTACTTCTAACTACATGTATTTCGAGAGGCGGCCCGAATTACTATCTAAATCCACCCAAGATAGAGCTGCAGCTGTCAAATTGAAAATCGAAAACTTTTACCAATCCTCTGTGAATTATGCCATTGAGCGTAATCAAAGGAGAGTTGAGCTCGAATCTCAGTTGGTTTCTCAGGACTGGTCAGATGAGAGGAAAAATAGACAACTATCGTCGTTAGGGAAGAAAGAGTCTTCGTTTTTGAGACTTCGTCGGACGAGGTTATCTCTCGATGATTTTCAAACTGTAAAAGTTATAGGTAAGGGAGCTTTTGGCGAGGTGAGGTTAGTACAAAAGAAAGACACTGGTAAAATATATGCCATGAAAACACTTTTAAAGTCCGAGATGTATAAAAAGGATCAACTAGCACACGTGAAGGCTGAAAGGGACGTTTTGGTTGGAAGTGACTCTCCTTGGGTAGTATCATTATACTATTCGTTTCAAGATGCCCAATACCTGTACTTGATTATGGAGTTTCTCCCCGGGGGTGATCTTATGACCATGTTGATAAGATGGCAAATATTTACCGAGGACGTTACGAGGTTTTATATGGCCGAATGCATTTTAGCTATAGAAGCTATTCACAAACTGGGTTTTATACACAGGGACATCAAGCCAGATAATATCTTGATCGATATTCGCGGGCATATCAAGTTATCCGATTTTGGCCTTTCGACTGGGTTTCACAAAACCCATGATTCGAGCTATTACAAAAAGTTATTACAACAGGATGAGGCTAATGCTGCTTCGAACAATTTACAAAAACCTTCCATGGGCATCAATGCCAATGCATCTGGCACAAACCGGAACACTATGCTTGTCGATGCAATCAGCTTAACAATGACCAACCGACAACAAATACAAACGTGGAGAAAGTCGCGCCGGTTAATGGCCTACTCCACAGTCGGAACTCCCGATTATATTGCTCCTGAGATTTTTCTTTATCAAGGGTACGGTCAAGAGTGTGATTGGTGGTCACTAGGAGCTATCATGTACGAATGTTTGATCGGGTGGCCCCCTTTTTGCTCTGAGACACCTCAAGAGACTTACAGAAAGATCATGAACTTCGAGCAAGCGCTTCAATTCCCAGATGATATCCACATCTCATATGAAGCCGAGGATCTCATACGTCGATTATTAACTCACGCCGATCACAGGTTAGGTCGCCACACTGGAGCTGATGAAATAAAAAACCATCCCTTTTTCCGCGGGGTTGACTGGAACACGATTCGCCAAGTTGAAGCGCCGTACATACCAAAATTGAGCAGTATCACGGACACGAGATTTTTCCCCACGGATGAGTTAGAAAATGTTCCTGACAGTCCTGCGATGGCACAAGCGGCACGTCAACGCGAGCAAATGATGAAGCAAGGCCCAAATGCCGCTAATAAGGAGGACTTACCTTTCATCGGTTACACTTACTCGAGATTTGATTATCTCACGAGAAAAAATGCACTGTGAATCCTTTGCAAGATTCGCAATCCTAATAAACGCCTAAAAGGGTTTGTCGTAGATATAAATGTGGTTTTACCGATACTAGATTCTTGAAGATTTTGTAGATACAGCTGATTCCCAATGTCTCCTATCCAAATGGATCAACGCCAGGCGCCCAGCAACGATCTTTATAAATTCTATCTACGCTTCTTACCGACCCTAAAACCAGAAGAACCTCAACGGGGCAACTACTCCTCTAATTGAAAATTATGGGCCAATGTGAGCGATAAAAATGATGTTACTTCTGAGAACGGTGATGTGGGGGGTCGAGAGTATGAAAAGTTTTCATTTTATAGAATTGAGTTTAGACCGGGTAACCATGAAAGTGAAAGAGGGCATCTAAGATGAATGTCATATCATCATTCTTCATCAGTAGGAACAAACCCCATAATTGCTAAGCAAG
This sequence comes from Lachancea mirantina, assembly GCA_900074745.1. Lineage (NCBI taxonomy): Eukaryota > Fungi > Ascomycota > Saccharomycetes > Saccharomycetales > Saccharomycetaceae > Lachancea > Lachancea mirantina. The sequence goes on from LT598464.1 coordinate 62,282, forward strand.
TGTCCTCGTAGCTCGACATGTGCTTAACCATTGGATCTGTCAAGAGTTCGGCCTTCTATTGAGGCCCGTGAGGCATTTTTTGTAAATATATTTTGCTCCTTAAAGTGTGTAACGACTCAATTTTGTTATTAAGCATGGACAGCCAGGACAACAGGAAATAAGAGAGAAGGATTAGATAAGTTATGATATCATTGCATAATTGCAACTAGCGTGGAAACTTTATTTAGGCGAAGTTGTACTTCATCGAACAGTCGACCACGAATTGCAGCTGAGATAAACGTGTTGAGGTCTTGGAGAGAACGAATCTATTCTGCTTTCTTACCTATCACTTTCGCATGGCCTCGGTGAATTTTCCGGTAGACACAGAAGATTGACCATGCCGCCGCCGTGACGATTACGAAGATTCCGCTACGATAGGGCTCAGCGACATCTAGAAATGGGTATGGATAAACGTCACCGGCATCGGTGTCGATAAGAATTTCGAGATAGCGCTTGTAACCGAATCCCAACGCTGTTATGATGAGCCACGCGGCAAGCTTGGTGATTTGGAAGGGCTCTAGGCTGGCGAAAAAGTAGTCCGCTGCCAAATATAGCGCGGGATACAAATGCAGTGCGCAGTCTACTTTCAGGGACAATGGCATGCGCGAGCCATCTTTTACCCCATGCATGATTAAGGGCAGAAAGAACAGCCGCAACGGCCAGTATATAACAGCCACAACTGTCTCTAGGACCAAGGCCACTGGCAAAGTGAGCTGACGGGCGACGTAACGTAACCGCGGCGACGTAATCCTTTTCGGAGGGAGGAAAGCGATGAAATAACATATATTGTTACACAGCGTCGCGGCGACGGACAAATTCGTCAAGAATTGCTTGTGTCCCGCCTGTGCCAGCGACGCTGGTAATTGCACTTTTGTGGCTTGCCAGAGACCCCAGCTGGAGGTGCAGAAGCACAATAGGTTGATGGCCAGAGAAATTCGCGACATGAAGTTTATAGCTCTTGTTCCTTGCCGACTGCCCCAAGAACAAGGTGGCTTAAAGTTTAAGACTTTAGTTCAGGATCTTAGATCTGCCAACTAAAGACGAAAAATCCGGCATATCTGCAACCCTTCTTAATTCAGCGATTGCTGCTATGGCACGAGCTCCTTCGAAATTGCCGTAGGGACGCTCCGACACACCCAAGTGCAGCCACAGGGGAGCTATAGAAAACAAACCAAAAGTAAAAGTTAACTGGGGTCGGCGAACAAGGGAGGTCTTGTCATGTCATCCGATTTATTGATGAAGCCTTTGCGTCTTAAAACTACTTCCATCAACTGGTCTTGAAAATCAGCGCTCTTCAGCACCGCTACACGTCCGTGAGGCTGTAGAAAACGGGTCTCTGCGTTTAGGGGAGCTCGAGTCTCCTGATAACTTTCCTGTATAAATTACGGTCAAGTGTTGGACCCGTGGCAGCACGCCCAGGTTCCTACAAGTGTACCTACCATTTAGGATATGAAAGCAACTTAACATGAGCCCAGAGCTACTACAATTGACTTTCCACATTCATGGCACCCCCGACATTGACATCATGTCGTTGGTTCTTTTGAGCCACCAAAATCTGTCTCTGGACAGAGTTCTCAGACTAGGAAACAATTTGGGACCAATTAGGGACCAATTAGACTAAAAGAGTAAGGTAAACAGAAAACGCTGTAAACGGTGGTTCTATTATTATCCCTACACAACTGCGTCGTTTTTTCCTTCTCAAGCGAGCCATTAAAGACTAGAACCCCGTAAGAGCTCATCATCTTTTCCCGAAGATTAGTTAAGCACATACCGGTTCCGTAGCTTCCGTGGCTTGCGTGCTTCCCTGCCTGGCTTCCAACGCATCCCGGAAAAACTCCAGTGTTCTTAAGTCCGAAGACATGGGAAAACTGAAAAATAAGGTAAGTAACATAGCAATTAAGCTAGTAGGCCGAGGATAACCGTAGCTTCTGGGCCTGGTGTAGACATCCGGTGTCCCTCTTTTCACCTCATTCTCAACCCCACATCTAATACCATTCGTACCTTTCTCTACTTAGCCGTCGACACTGCCCCGGTTCTATCTTACGGGTTACCAGAAGTGCCTGCATCCTTCATATTTACAGTCGTATACGCAGGACAAGCGCCTCCGGTTTTGCTGTTGGATAGAGCGACCTCCGACTTGCAGCAAAGGTCTCAGAGGAACTCTGCAGTCGCTAGAAAATCGATCGCAAACGAAGGGATCGGCCACCTGGAAGAATTGGCAGTGTAGCACCGGAGGAACGCTCCCGCACTGTGGAGTCAAAGGTTTTCTAAGTTGAGAAGATGCTTATGGAATCGGATGTGAGCAAGCCACTACGCAACGGATGCGGTAATTTCATCTGTCATGGAAGTAATAAACTGCATTGGGTAATAGACGTTGCTGTGACGAGCTCATCCCGGCAAATTTGCTACGAAGGGCAGAGCGTACCCGTGGAAAAGGGTGGGTGTGGCTTCCGGTGCACATATAAAGGTGCTGGGCTACCAGCCTTTTGAATTTTGGGTCGTTTGTCTATCCTCTCCCCAGCTTCTCTTCGCACCAACAGGGTATTCTATAAAGCTGTTAATTTACCAATTGCAATGCGTTTTCTAGCAGTTTTATATGCCCTTATCGCCCTAGCGGCTGCTTCGCCCATCGGCTTTTTTGACGAGCTTTTCAAGCGCCAGCGCCGCGCTCCAAGTCCCGGTTGGGTGAACGCTGTGAGCAGCAACTCTAGCAACTCTAGCAACTCTAGCGGTGGCAGCAACTCAACAGGTTACTCGAACTCTAGCAATGCCAGCAACGCTAGCAACAGCTCCAGCGGTCAAGGCGGCCAGACGCTCAAGCTTCAACTGATCGTTACTGGCGGCCAACTACCGGCCAGCAGCTCGAGCTGGTCCGATGTTGAAATCACCACTCTGTTCAACTCCTCCAGAACTTTGAACTCTAGCCAATTGTACGAAGTGGGTAAGACTGTGAACACCACCTTGTCTAACAGCAGTTACTCTGGAGTGGCTGTCTTGGCCAACGAAAATTCCTTAGAATCTCTTGGATTCTTCCTCAGCGTCGTTGCTGACACCAACAAATCTGTTGTGGTTGGCAAGAAAGCTGCTGACATCGTCAAGGTCGCTAACACTACTTACGCTGCAAACCGTGGAAGCCTTGTCTCAAGTGACGGATACATTTACTCGGGTGCAGTTTACGACCCATTCAGCGCCGGTTGGGGTGCTATCGGTGCTGTGTACAGTGACGCGGTCTCCTGGTTGTATTCTCCTGCTAACGCCACGTTGGTAGCCACTGATTCTAGCATCAGGACCAACTATTCCAACTTTACCAATGTTGACGTTTCGAACAGCAGCCTCCCAATAGTGCCAATTGTTTACGACGGTGACTACGACTCCTCTCTTTTGAGCTCTTTGAGTGGGTCCGTTCAAGGTGTTGTCATCGTCTCTTCCGGCAATTCGACTACTTCGACTATCACCTCCTCATCTCTACCTATCGTTTTCGCTTCTTACGACGAACCAGTGTGGCCTACTGATGTCCCAATGGGAGCAATTGCTGGTGGTTACTTATCTCCCGTCAAGGCTCAACTACTTCTAACTATTGCGCTTGTCAACGACGTGACAAGCTCATCATCTCTAGTCAGCGTGTTCCCATGAGATCTATGTCTCTGGTTAATTTCACAGATCGTAATGAATTTCTAGTTCGTCATTAAGGAAAATACCCAAAGCCTGCTTAGTACATAGGCGTTTGTATGTTTAATTAAAAATTAAAACCAATTATCAACCCAATGGTCTTTTAGTTGTATGTCAAAAACTTAACTCAAAACATTAAATACCCGATTCAATCTTGAAAAAAACCGTAAAAAAACACTTATTAAACGACTTCAAAATGTTGAGTAGTCGCGATCCTTTGAAGCATGATTGTAGCATAAATCTTGCGTTGTAGAATGGTAATAGACTTTGAAAGTGTTTTACTAAGAACGATGTCTTTCACAATACAATAGGAATCAAGTTTTGGACCGGCTAGAGTTGTATTCCAAGATTTGCTTGACCGTGTCCCGCACCGTTGTCTCAAAGTGTTTGAACTCAATGCCTGTGAGTCTGCATGTGATATCATTGTTGTAGTTTGTCACTTTGTCAAGATATTGCTTGTTATTCTGGAGTTTACCAACTGGGACTTTGCCTTTCAATTCGGGGAAATTCTTGTGAATGACTTCCAAAATGCGTTGTAAATTCCATTTACCATCCTCGTAGTTCTTCCCTCTGAGTCCCGTGCCACATATTGGTATAAGCCGCTGGCCGGCTAAGTTTCCATTCCTTAATGGTAACATGTGAACTAGCGCTACGTCGCGCACATCAGAGCACAGTCCATTTGGAAAATCAAAGGGACCTTCAAAATCAGGAGGAAGCTTGAGAGCACTATTGATCATCTCGGCGGAAAAGTTTAGCTGATTTCGGTCTAGCCCCCATTCAAAAATTTGCGGTCCAAAAACTAAAGGTGGATTTATTGAAGTTAACGTCCACGGCAATTCGTCCTTGTTCTTCTCGTAAAAGTCCCACGCATACTGTTCGGCCAATTTCTTGGCAGCTGCGTACGCTTCCCGAGAATCTTCTTGCGCATTTTCCCAAGTAATAGGGTTCCAACTCTCTTCAAAGTTGATAAAGTCGGGATCATTTGCGCGCGATTTATTGTTGACAGCAACAAAAGACGAAGTAATCACTACGTGTTTAACATTTTTACCTAGTCGTTGCGTGGCTTCCAAAATATTTCTTGTACCGTGGACCGCCGGAATCAGATAACTTTGTTCCAAAGTGACACCTTCACCTAGGGACACAGGACATGCAGTATGAATAACGTGCTGCGTGTCTGGATGCTTCTTGAAGAGCGCGTCAAAGGCGCCATTGACCCCAATATCAGGCACAATTTCCACCTCCAAAGTCGCGTATGGATAGTAATGCTCAAAAGCGTAGAGGAGCTTCTCTGCCTTTTCCTTGCTGCGCACGGTTCCAATAACGTGGAATCGCTCTGAAAGCAAGATGTTTACGATATGAGAGGCAACAAAGCCTGAAGCACCGGTTACTATGACTTTTTCATCCATTCTCAGGAATCAGCAGGCAGTTAACGAATTCTTGAGAGCATAATGTTCGAAATACGTTGTAATTGGGGCTCCCTTATATATACTCTCGCGTCACTAGACAATGAAGGCAAAGGGCTTGGGGTAAATCATCATTATTTTATGCCGGAATGGTTCCCTTATGCCGTGAACACCTATTCGCAGAGCCTATGGGTTTCTTTTAAGCTTAAGGGAGGGGGGGGAGGTAGTGGAGGCTAGGGTAGAGGACATTTGCTACGGAAAGAAATTGCCTATATCACTTGTTGGGGAATCTGTCGCAGGGAAATCAAGACAATGAAACGCGGACTGTGGGAGGGTTACCCAAGGGAACTTCGCAGGCAAACTACGGAGTATCTCAACATTTAATGATTAATGGAACTGTGGTGGTTCGTAGTCGTACGCTCACCAAGTCACTGCTACCACACAAAGCGATCCAACTATAATACGATCAGCACGTGACTACTGTGACAGATTTCCAATAATCTCGCGACTGCAATTTGTGCTAGACGTGCGCGGCGGATAAAGAATCCTTTTCTTACGCCATCGAGAATTCTTCGATTGCATTTTGCTGGTTCCCAAACCTGGAGAAGAACCCTCGGCGAGTTTATGACGAATCCAGTAACTCACAAATCCAGTCTCTTTTCACGAATTTCAATTTTGACACTCTTGGCGAAAGATCCCCTAACTCCAATCTGGTTGAAGGATGATTAAGCTATCTCGTTACTGGATGTCGTCTCTCGCTGTGTCGCTTTCTTTTCAGACCACGGAATTCATGGCAGACTCGCGTGTCTAAGTATTTGCGTACAAAATGATCATAATCCATGTGCTTGGTTGACGGCCGGAGTTTGTCCAATGGATTCGCGATTCGTAACCCTGTGCAGCTGGAGACGATCAGCACATGAGCAACGACCACCAATAGAGCATTTTAGCTCTCCTGGGAGGTTGATCCCGAATGGTTGGCTTAGTTTCTATCGATTCGACTTTGCACACGTGATCATGAACTAATTTAAAATCACGTGATCACGTTGGCGTGAAGGCAGGCGACTAGCAAGGCTTCCGGGGCGTTATTCGTTGTCCCTTCCCCTGACGGGACTATCGGCGAAAACGTGGTCATGCAGATTTCGGTGTCTGCCGCTCGAATCTTCTGTGAACCTCCCGCATCATCCGCGTCCATTGTTACATTATTTCAGGCACGCCCAGAGATGCCATTCGTAGAAAGCCATCTCAAAAAAACTGTGCCGCAGTTTGCTTATCTGCTTTTCTGAAAAGCCACCGGGATGTTTTCGGCAGATTCTGTGACCATGACTGCCACAGCGGATCCGCCACGTGACGAAATCTCTATGGAGCGACACTGGACGATATCAGTACTAAGAATCTCTAGACCACGAAGTAGCCAGACCGTCACATCATTTCTACGCGACGCCTCCTCTTCTACAGTCTTGTGCACATCGAATTCCAATGTCTCCTCGCACTCCACCCTTACCACCACTACACCTCTAAAATGGTTGCAAGATGTGCACGGGAACGAAGATTACCTTCCGTCAGAAACACGCTAGGTAACAAGCAGAAGACCTAGACAGAACGGCTTCCCGCTGCCTGGTCAACAAACACCGTAATAGGATAACCCAAAACAAGAAAGAATTTAGTATTATGTAAGGCACCCAGGATTAAACGAGCTAAACAACACCCCAACACCCCAAGGGTCCATCAGAGTAAAATTAAGGGTAAATAGTTCAGGGCCCATTGGTGTCCCCTTGCCTCTGGTCGCTGTCCCTTGTCGTAGCAAACCGATTTCTTCTGCGAACCATAATCACCCCTTTAATGCCCCGACCGCCTGGATGACTAAATCTTAGTGTAATTAGTAGGGAAACTGATTATGGTGAACTTAAGTGTATTTAACGTTTCTTTTCGTTTTTGGTGATAATTCGTCGTGCATGCAGTCAATTGATAAGCATCTATGCGTGAAAAACAGAAAAAAAGAATCTCTTATCAGACTAAAGCGGTATCGTTCGTTTCTGGTTGGACGCTGACTATCTACGGAAGCTGAGGGCGGTAGAGGGGGGCGATGCTTTGGTGCATTGCGGTTCATTGTCATAGGATTTTCAAGTTGTATATAATGTAATGCGCTAAGCGAGTTTCGAAATCGTTGGAGAGGTGGAAACCTTTTCAAAAAATTGATTTCGCTCCGTAGAAGTAACCTCAAGCTTCCGTCAAGTTTTCATAGAGTTTACCGATATGTCTCTCAATCTCACGGGAACACCCAGTACTTCTGGTACCGGCGGTAGTACGCTGGACACGGATCTAAACACGGCGTATGACCTTGCAAACATGGTTTGGGTCGGCACTGCGGGTGCACTGGTTTGGATCATGGTTCCCGGTATCGGTCTGCTGTACTCGGGTCTGTCGCGTAAGAAGCACGCCCTGTCCCTTTTGTGGGCCTCGATCATGACCTGCGGTGTCGTCTCTTTCCAATGGTTCTGGTGGGGCTATTCGCTGGTGTTTGCGCATAACACTCGCGGAAATGGATTCATCGGGACTCTCGAGTTTTTCGGTTTCAAAGACGTTCTTGGCGCGCCTAGCTCCGTCTCCACGGTCCCTGATATTCTGTTTGCTTTTTTCCAAGGTATGTTCGCCATGGTCACCGGTATCTTGATGGTCGGTGGTGCGTGCGAGCGTGCTAGACTCATGCCCATGATGGTGTTTTTGTTCCTCTGGATCACTATTGTCTACTGTCCCATCGCCTGCTGGACCTGGAATGCCGAGGGGTGGCTCGCAGTTTTCGGTGCGCTTGACTACGCCGGTGGCGGCCCTGTCCACATCACATCCGGCCACGGTGCTCTGATCTACGCCATGATCTTGGGTAAGAGAAATGACCCTGTGGCCAAGTCCGGTATGCCCAAATACAAGCCTCACTCCGTCACCTCTGTCGTTTTGGGTACGGTTTTCTTGTGGTTTGGTTGGTTTGGCTTTAACGGTGGTTCTGCCGGTAACGCAACCATCAGAGCTTGGTACTCCTGTGTTTCTACCAATTTGGCTGCTGCTTGCGCTGCTTTGACCTGGATGTTCATCGACTACTTCCGTTTCGGCCGCAAATGGACCACTGTGGGTTTATGTTCCGGTGCCATTGCCGGTTTGGTCGGTATCACCCCAGCTGCAGGGTTTGTCCCAGTCTGGGCCTCTGTTATTATCGGTATTGTAACCGCTGTCGGTTGCAACTTCGCCGTTGACTTGAAGAACTTATTACACATCGATGACGGTATGGATGTCTATGCGCTCCACGGTGTTGGTGGTGCTATTGGGTCTGTCATGACCGGTATTTTCGCGGCTGACTACGTCAACGACTCTGCTGGCGCTGCTGCTGTCGCAATTGACGGAGGTTGGATCAATCACCACTACAAGCAAGTTGGTTACCAACTTGCTGCCATTTGCTGTACCGTTGCATGGTCCAGTGTTGTCACTGCCATTTTGTTGCTAATTATGGACAGAATTCCATTCTTGAGGTTGAGATTGAGACCAGAAGAAGAAGAATTGGGTACCGACAGCGCTCAAATTGGTGAATTCACTTACGAAGAGGATGCTGTCTACATTCCAGAGCCTGTGAGGTCCAAGGTTTCTGCTCAAGTTCCAGAACCTCCAACTGGCATCGACGACAAGATAGCTCAAAACGCTGCATCTGACGGAAGTATATCAACAGAAAATGAAGCAAGAGGTAAGGAGAAGGTCACAATTTAATTGGAATTTTCCTACACTTGCATTTAGATCGACAACACATCTCTACAAGTAATGTAATTAATAAATATCTGGCCATAAATAAAGAACACTTACACTAATAGTTCAGCAAGATGATCATGTTATGAACTGGGCAAAGCCAAATATAAAAAACTGGACTCCAAATCGAGTTGTTTCCCCCGTGTGAGTTTTGTCATTTTCACCTGATGTCTACTCTCTCACCTGATCTGCCCTTACTATGAACGAGTTAATAGAGTTACTTATGAAAAGTGACCTTTATCATCAGAGCTTAGACCCTAAGAACATCATCATCAAGATAACTAGTAAATCGCATCATGAAGCTTCATGTTATCATAATTTCGTTACTATTGGCCCTCATATCCGCGAGGGAAGCAGGTACGTATTCTTCCGATGATGGCCTGATCAAACGAATTTTACTAACCTTTAAGTAGTTCCTGTGGAGTCATACATTTTGACGCTAGAGAGCCAACCCCTTTCAATTGAAAAGACCTTGACAGATCTTCAAAACGTTGTCAAAAGCGCAGGCGGAAAGATCACCCATGAGTATTCTTTGATTAAGGGGTTTTCTATGGAGGTTCCTAAGACCACAGCGAAATCCATTCTTAAACATCTAGAAATGGTGGCTTCCAGGGCAAGATGCAAACTGAACTTGGAACCTGATCAAGAGATACACGCCAACAGTGTACATGGTCTTTGATGGCCAAAATGGGTTATTGGCGTGTTAAGGTATTTGGGTTTAGATTTAGGAGTGTTTAACGCTATGGAACCATGGAGCAATGAGAATTATATGTACGTTTTTATCTTTATTTTAAATTTATGACCTGATATGAGGAATTAGTGTAATCAGCGCTCTAAATTGATATTGTCGCCGAATTTGGCATATAGCTGAGTTTTCAACTCGCTGATACGACTGTCGATTTGTGACTCCTTGTCTTCAAGTTCTTCAATCATTCTGTCAAACCGTTCGGAGTCCTTTTCCAGTTGCTCCACGATCTGGCTTTGTTTCATGAACACGAACGCTTCCCCAATTTTGTATTGAATTTGCTCGTCTTCGTCTATCAATTCTATCTCAAGTGATACATCGTCCAAATATTCTTTCTCTTGCTTGACGTTGCTCAATTCCTGGGCAGTAGCATCCTTTCTCATTATTAACTTGGAAAACTCATTTATCCTTTGCTGATCTTCAAACAGCACTTGAACCTGGTTCTTTTTACCTTCTGGAAGCTACGTGTTTAAAGTTAGTCTCTTTGAAGCTTCACATAGAAGAGAAAGACGGGACATACTAGCTCCATTATTTGACTTCTTTGATGGAAAACGGCTTGGTTGTTATCAGATTTTTGTAGGGACGCTGTTCATAAATCCTCCTCTAACCGAATTTTTTTAGTATTTCTCCGCTAACTCATCAACCAGCTCAGCGAGAGAACTGAAATCCTCACAAGATCCATGAAGAGACATTTAGGCCTTTGAAAATTTTCACGGACATTGAAAGTTCCAAATCGAATTTAGGAAGCTTTTTCGCATTTATGGTAAAATACTGGACTTTTATGTAAGTGCTTATGGAATAGCCTGATTACAAGTAACTAAAACTCATCGTATAGCCGTTCGATGCCTTTCCCTAGTCTTTTGGCAGCTTCTATCAACTCTTCATCATCTTTGGCATGTGCGAAAGTGATGCGAAGGAAGCTGGACCTCTCGAAAGATAGTTCTGGATTGACGGCCATGTCGGATCCCAACACAACTCTGACACCTTCTTCGCGAAGTTTGTAATTCAGCTCAGTGCTTGCCTTTGTACGGGTCTCGGTTGTGACCTTGTCGAACTTTTCAAAGTTTATCACCACGCAAGCAAACATCCCCGCAGAGGGCCCCAGGACCGTGAAAAGTCCCTTGCGATAAGCATCGGTGTCGTACAAGGCCTGAAACAAAACGTTTCTACGATGTGTGTATTCGCCAGCAACTTTCATGAGCCAGTTGATCCACGCATCCTGAGGCGTAGCGTAATTCTTTGCCCAAGCGTTGATGACGTTGGCAACGACGGCTTGCGAGACACCGCTTGGCGCCCGGGTCGTCACTTCGGAAAGTTCTAAAAAATTGCGGAGCAGAAACTTGTTGGCAACGATGAACCCCAGACGCAAGCCTGGCGCGAACATCTTTGAAAACGTCTCAAGTCTGACTACGCGCCCGCTGTGGTCGATGGTAACGAAAGACTTGGCTAAAACTTTGTCGCAGTAGTCTTGTGCGCTATACTCGCCCTGTTTGTAGGCGTTGTAAAGCGGGTCTTCGGACCTGTATGGCGCGAGCTTCAGATACCCATAGGGGTCGTCCTCGATTATCAGCAGGTCGTGTCTCTCGGCCAGTGCGTAGATTTCACGGCGCTTGTTTTGCGACAGAGTCCTCCCGGTAGGATTTTGGCCCGTGGCAATGGTGTACAGCAATTTCGGCTTGTTGAGATGTGCATAGGGCCCCGATTGCCAGTTTTCGAGCAAGTTGCGCAAATACTCGACATCAATGCCTTGGGTCTCTGGATCATTCGTGAGATTAACTTTGATCGGGACAACTGAGGCGCCGGTCGCCTCTGCGTTGGAAATCGTCGGAGTGAACGTAAACTCTTCGAAAAGTGCCGTTGTATTTTCGTCGCAAAGCGTCTCAAACACCTTAAACAGTCCGTCTCCAGACCCGTTGTTCATAATTACGCCCCACTCGTCATACGCGGGCGGATTGAGCCGAGCAACGAGATCGCGACAGAAACCCAGTAGTTGCGGATGCCCTTCGGTCGACGTGTACTGCAGCGCCGCTGCAAGCGGCAGGGCAGATTGGCAGTCGGGCTCGTACCTCCACACGTCGACTACAGACCCGCTGTCGACTTTGTCCTTGACGAACTCGCGTTCGCAGAAGTCGGGGTCGGTCTCGGGGACGCCTGCGTGCAGTTTTTTTGATTTTTTGGTGTAGCCCAGATGTTGGAACGGGTCGCGGACAACGTTCAGATGCATGGATTCGAGTGGGAAAAGGCCCTCGTTGGGCATCCCAGGTGCCAGTTCAATTGGATCAGGGTGTGGCTTGACGTGTTCTGGAAGACTGCCGGCCCAAAACGATCGCAGCTTGCGGCGCGCCATTCTGTGCGAAAGAAATGGGGCAAAATGCGTCTCTAGGGATTTGTAGTCCATTGTGGGTCTTGAATTTGGGACTGAATTTGGGACTGAATTTGGAACTGACTCCGGAACACAAACAGCGTCTGTTTTGATGGCACCATTTATACCTGGTCTCAAATCGCATGCGCTCTGTGCTGTGTCAGCTTTCTGGGTGCTTTATCACAGCTTATCTCAGAGGCCTTCAGGCTGATGCCGTAGTTTACCGTTTTAACTCCGATGGGGTCTTGTTTTGTACGGCAGGCAGCGAAAAAAAGAGAAGTGCGCTTAGAATAGTGGTCACGTGACCGCCACCCCCATGCCGAGTAGCAAATGGGTAACTCGGGGTAACCTCCTAGAAGCGGTAAAGGTAAGCCGAGATGCAATGTTGTCGCTTTCAACGTTCACAAAGCCAACCAAATGCCGACGAAGACTTGGCAATACGTGGCGGGTCCGAGTGCAACGAAAAAGCAGGCAGGATGGCTTTTCTTTTATCGCGGTACGCTGCGATTGAGAACCCAAATGACAAGCTGACAGGAACATGCTCTATAAATAACGACCTGCCCATCAGTTGCCAACAATAGCATATCTATTTTAAAAGTACCCCGACACAACCTCGTAATAAACGAATCGCGTCCGGTACTCCCCCGTGTACGGCCAAACTAGCGGGCGACCTGATTTACGTGAACAAACGACTAACCGGGTCAGAACGCCGAGATCCGTTCAAAGTGACGGCACTCGCGAATCGTCCCCTGCTGTTACCCTGCCCAGCCAGAACCGCTTCAGCGCCTATGGACAGAGTTCCGGTGCCCAAGCACGACTGTACATGACTACTTTGAAAACCACTAATAGTTAACTAATGCAAAAATCTGAAAATACACCTACCCTAGCCGCCGGCACGTGATCTATACACGATTACCGCGGGCTTAGAAATCGCCTCTCACGACAGCCCTCCCGCCACATGGGCATGCACCTGCTTCCTTTGCCGCCCAGCTGCTTGGCACCTCTTGCGTTTCTCTGCTGCACTCGTGGAGATACAGAATGACGTTGACACACTGTAACACGAAAAAACACGTCCCCAGCGCGCAATGGGCCGCGACGGCGCACCATACGCTGCGCTCGCATTCTAGCAACGAGATCCTGGCGCTCTGCGCCAGTATCTCGTCACTGCCGCCAGCCAGCTCGCCCAGGGCGCTAGCCGCGCTGGCCACGGGTCTAGCGGCAAGCTCTGCACGCACCGCGCCGTACACGTGACACAGCCGCTCGAGCCCGCGCTTCACTACTGCGAGCCCCGCGTAGCTGGACATGAGCGAGAACCAGCAAGTGTAGTAGCGGCGTACGACGACCGACACGGCGGAGATCACGAGACACGCGCCCGCGCAAAGCACTGTATCTGGCGCAGCCTGCCGTAGCAGCAGCACCAGTGAGAACAAATGCAGAGAAAGACAGACCCCGCATAGAACCTCTGTAAACCACGGCCGCGCCCGCTGCGAGCACCGCGGGCACTGCGGGCACTTTTCGACGGCGGTAAGCATGTTTGTCTCCGAATGGTTGCAGACTTAGCTCTTGGTGTCTTGGCTCTCTAAAGCTCTCTTCTCTTATCTGCCGCATCGATGCGCGCCGAACTTGGCTATTTTTGTATTCTCCCCACCTCGGGCTTTGTGCACCGACTTGCATCGCGTCGGAGAGATGCCGCAGCCACGTGCGTCTGTGCCCTGGGTGAAAAGACAGATGTGGATCAAGCCACTCCTCGCTGTCGACGAAGAAGGCACGCGGTTACGTATGCTGCCGAAATTGGGCACGTGCTGCGAACGACGACCGTCGCGCGCGACGGTCGCGACGGTAATATACATATTGGTTAATTAGACCACGGGGATGCAGTTATGAGGCATGTGGGCCCTGGCGCCCACATGTATATATACGTAGCGTAGCTGCGACAGCAGCTGCGCGCGGAGAGCGGCAGTCGACACGCCCAGCACGCCCAGCACGGCGACCCTTGCCCAAAAATGTCCGCGTCCCTCTCGCACTGCAAACGCACCACAGAAGACTCCGATCTCATCTTCCAGTTCAGCACGCCGCTCGGGCCCGCGTGGGCCTCCGAGGCCGCGTCCAGTTACCCGGACTCACAGACAAGCACGGTTATCGCGTTGGACGACGCAGTGTCGGATGCGGCCTCCACGGCCGCGTCTCAGGCACCGTCGTACATACAGGCACAGGCACAGGCACAGGCACAGGCACAGCCACGCACCAACGACGCGACCAGGCTCGCGCTGGCGCAGACGCGCGTGCTGTCGCACTACAACAACTACTTGAACGGGACGTTCGGAGACGCGGCGCAGCGCACCGCGCTGCGCCCGGACGAACGCCGGCGCATAGAAGAGATGGTGGACGCGATCTGGCTGAACCGCGGGCCGCTCACGGAGGACCTGTTCGAGGACTCCTCCGACGAGGACGCCGAGTAGCGGCCGCTGCAGGACCAGCGGCGCAGCGACGCAGACGTGCGCTCAACTTTCATACCGCTTCACTACATAGTACACACGCTGACCTAATCCGCGATCGCCTCGTACTTAGCGACCACGCGCTCGATCTGGTCCAGCAGCTCCGTCTTGCGTTTGTCGTCGCACCAGGAGCCGCGGACAGCCGCGCCTGCGACGCGGGCCCACGTCTGGCGCGACCAGCCGAAGGCCTGCTGCACGGCTACGTAGTTGTCCAGCACGTAGCCGCCGAAGTACGCCGGGTCGTCCGAGTTGAGCGAGAACGGTACACCCGCGTCCAGCAGTTTCTGCAGCGGCAGCTCCCGCACATGCTGCACGACCTGCAGCCGCACGTTCGACAGTGGGCACACCGTCAGTAGCGTGTCGCTGGAGGCCAGCCGTGCTACAAGCGCTGCGTCCTCGACGCAGCGCACGCCGTGGTCGATTCTCTGCGCGCCGAGCAGGTCAAGCGCCGTCGTGACGTACGACGCGGGTCCTTCTTCGCCCGCGTGGGCCGTCAGCCGCAGCTCCGGCTGGAACCGGCGTGCCTGCTCGTAACATTCTGTGAACAGCTCCGGGGGAAAGGGCCGTTCCGCGGAGTCGAGCCCCAGGCCCTGAACCGTGCCCGATTCAAAGAACGGCTGCGCGCTTTGCACGGTCGCCAGACACTCGGGCACGGGCAAATGGCGCAGCAGGCACATAATCAGCTTGGACGTGACGCCGAGCTCCGTTTCGGCGCGCTCGCACGCGCGCCGAAACCCGCCCACTACGGCGTCCAGCGCCACACCACGCGTGGTGTGGCTCTGCGGGTCAAAGAACATTTCTGCGTGGCGAAGACCCTGTGCAGCTGCGCGCTGGAAATAAGCCCAGGCGAGATCGAAGAAGTCCTGTTCGAGCAGTAGAACGTTGGTGCCAATATAGTAGAAATGCAAAAAATCCGCGAGGTCTGCGAACCGGTTGTAGCGCTCGTGCAGGGCCTCGGCGGAGCTTGGGAAGTCTGCCGGAAGCGAGACGTTGTTGCGCTTTGCGAGCGGGAACAACAGGTCGGGCTCGAGGGTGCCCTCGAGGTGGACGTGGTGCTCGCACTTGGGTAGCTCGCGCAGAAAGTCGCGCATGGTCTGAGAGCAGGTGTAGTCGGACATTGAGTGCTGCGGACGAAAGGAGCATCGGCGTGCGGGGCCCGCGCGATGCTCCTCGAAGATATATGCGCCAAGTGCTGCGCGGCGGTGGCCGATGCGGCAGAAAAAAAAAGACGAAGCAGAAAAGCAACGTGAGGGCAGATAGTAGCGGCACGTGACGGGCGGGTCCCCGTTTCGAGGACTCGGTGTGAGTCGTTTTCTACGGCGAGGGGAACCCCCGGGAGAGGTCTGAGGGGTTCCGCCGGCGGCTAAAGCGCGGTGGCGACTATATAAGGGCAAGGGGTGAAGCGACATACAATAACACGGGACGCCCCCGGGCTTACCCAACATACACTACATACGCTACGCGAGGCAACTGCCAAAGGCAACACAGGCGCCAGACACGTGCTTGGGGGCGACCCTGATCTTTCAGAACGCGCTCGCCTCTCCGGCTTTTTTTGTCAGAAGAGACTGGTGCGCGTCCCGACAAGTCCTGGCTTTGGCCCCGGCTTGGACGCCGCTGGCTGCCGCCAGCGGCTGAAGAATCACATGGTACGATGGCAGTCACATGACCATCTCGAGAAAGGACACAAAGGAAAGAACATTGCACATGGCGGCGCAGCCGTTTGTACGAACAGGAAAATTTTTTTTTTCCTCCCTCCCTCCCTCGTGAGGGTACAGGGTGGTCCGTGGTGGTGGTGACATGGATCCCGAAAACGACAACAGGAGGTCTCAAAAATTTCGGTACACAATCTGCAGATTAGGTATTGGACGAAGCTTGTGGCTAAGCACAAAAGAGGCGAGAAGCGCGAGCCCGAGCGTGACTATCAATAGGTAAGACACGTCACTCACCCAAGCGCACTTGAGCGGGCCTTAACACGAAACCAGTGAGTAGCGAACAAGTGTCACAACGTTGGGACACACCGCGCAGATTGACATCGTACCGACTTTTCGTTTCGGAGAACAAAGCCGGGAGAAGACATGAACGGTGTTAGTGGCTCTGCGTCGCAGCACGGGGCCAGCTCCAATGCGGGCAGCGCGCGCGACGATTCGACTATCGTCGGGCTTCACTACCGGATCGGCAAAAAAATCGGCGAGGGCTCTTTCGGAGTCCTTTTCGAGGGAACCAACATGATTAACGGCGTTCCCGTCGCGATTAAGTTCGAGCCCCGCAAATCCGAGGCGCCACAGCTCAAGGACGAGTATCGAACTTACAAGATTCTCGCGGGCACTTCTGGAATTCCGCAGGCGTACTATTTCGGGCAAGAGGGCCTCCACAACATCCTGGTGATTGATCTGTTGGGTCCCTCTCTGGAAGACTTGTTCGACTGGTGTGGCCGTCGGTTCTCGGTCAAGACCGTGGTGCAAGTCGCGGTCCAAATGATCACATTGATAGAGGACCTACATGCGCACGACCTCATTTACCGCGACATCAAGCCGGACAACTTTTTGGTCGGAAGGCCGGGCCATCCAGATGAAAACAAAGTTCATTTGATTGATTTCGGTATGGCCAAACAATATCGTGACCCCAAGACAAAGCAACACATTCCTTATCGTGAGAAAAAATCCTTGAGCGGAACTGCTAGATACATGTCGATCAACACTCATTTGGGACGCGAACAATCGCGCAGGGACGATATGGAGGCGCTGGGTCACGTCTTTTTCTACTTCTTGAGAGGCCAACTTCCTTGGCAAGGTCTAAAAGCGCCCAACAACAAACAGAAATACGAGAAAATTGGCGAGAAAAAAAGAGTCACCAATGTGTACGACTTGGCCCAAGGATTACCTGTTCAGTTTGGTCGTTATTTGGAAGTGGTTCGCGGATTGGGATTTGAGGAAACTCCCGACTACGAAGGGTACCGGAAATTGTTGCTCTCCATCCTAAACGACATGGGTCAAGAAGCTGACGGTGATTATGACTGGATGAAATTGAATGGTGGACGCGGTTGGGATTTGAGCATTAACAAGAAACCAAACTTACATGGTTATGGGCACCCAAATCCACCTAATGAAAAGGCCAGACGACACAGAAACAAATACAACCAGCAACAACCACTAGATGGGCCTACCCCTTTGCGCTATCAACCGCAGAATCATCAGAATAGCCAACACCAGCAATCTCAACAACAACCACAGCAGCAGCAGCAGCAGCAGCAGCAGCAACAACAAGCCCAGCAACAACAGCAACAGCTTTCACAACACGACACGCCTATCAACGGTTCTCAACAGCAGTTGCAAAACAGACTCGACCCGACTTCGTATGAAGCCTATCAACAACAGACTCAGCAAAAATATGCTCAACACCACCAGAAACTTCAACAACAACGCCGCATGCACAATTTCTCCAATCAGCAACCATCGCAGCCCTACCGCTCTCAGCAACCGCCAACTGTAAAGCAGCATTTGCAGTCGTCCGGTGCCAATAACGTCGACGTGATGGATCATCGTTCTGCAGCATCCGGGAAGGGCTTTTTCAGTAAAATGGGGTGCTGTTGATTCTGAACTCTTTCCAACTAGCCTAACCTTTGGTCTCGTCCCTGAGGGCTTGTATGACGGCATTATTTCATCAAATTTGAGGATGAAGACAGAGAGTAGTTGCTTTGATCCACCCGACGTGCTCTCGTAAAAGACCCATGGTTGCTTTACAACAAGAACAGATAATTGGTCATTTCAACAACAAAAAAATAAATATGCTTTTGAAGCTGTATAAAATGTATTTTTTCCTTTACATTGTAAATTTAGATTAAGCTTTTTGTCCTGGATCCTACTTCTAAAATTTGTTTTGCTGAGTCGACAATTGTCTCTTCAAAGGGTTTGAATTCGACTCCGGTCAGTTTTGTCGTAATGTCGTTATTGAAAGAACTGTGATTTGCCAAGTACGGCTTGTTGTCGATGATTTTTCCTTTAGGAATCTTTCCTCGAAGTTCAGGGAAATTCTTGTTCAAAATGTCTAACGTCCGCTGCAAATTCCACGAGCCATCCTCATAGTCCTTGCTTTTCTGACCAGTTCCGCTTACCGGGAACAATCTTTGTCCAGCAAGCTTTTCGTTACGCAGAGGTAAAACATGGAGTAGCGCAACGTCGCGGACGTCGACGGCAAGGCCCTTCGGAGTGTCGAAGGGACCCTCAAAGTCTGGTGCCAGATGAACAGCTTTGCTGACTATCTCCGCAGAAGTATTAAGCGTGCCTCTCTGAACACCCCAATCAAACATTTGCGGTCCCATAACGTAAGGTGGGTTTACGGTCGTTAATGTAAAATTGATCTCGCCTTTGTTTTCTTCCAAGAAGTCCCAAGCAAGCTTCTCCGCGAGCTTCTTGGATGCCATATAAGAGCTACGCTCATCCTCCCTGGCCTCTTTCCATTCAATTGGATTCCAGGTTTTTTCTGTGTGTACGAAAGATCGATCACCCGCATGTGCGATGTTAATGATAGCCGCAAACGAAGATGTGAGGACGAACCGCTTAACGCTTTTACCATATTTTTTGGTCGATTCCAAAATATTCTTAGTCCCTTGAGTAGCCGGAATTAAAAAGCTCTCTTCCATGCTCTTGTCTTGCCCAAATGAAAACGGTGACGCTGTATGAACGACATGCTGAATGTCGGGAATGCTTTTAAACGTCTCGTCGAAAGCTCCTGAAGCTCCAATGTCAGGCACAATAACAAGATCAAGCTTGCAATATGGATATAGCTTTTTGAAAGATTTAGAGATCCGATCAGCCTTGTCTTGCGATCTGACAGTGCCAATCACGTGGTAACCTTCAGAAAGAAGAGCGTCTAATAGGTGAAGTGCAATAAAACCAGAAGCACCTGAAACCAGCACTTTTTCGTCTGACATGGTTTGATATAATTCACTTTCCACGTTCAGCAAAGTAAAGTAGGAAGGGTTCTAACAACGGCGTTCATATAGTAAACTTGGACTGATTTTGATTATTAATATCGCAGCCCAAATCAGAACGCCCGTGAACTCGTAATACCATGTTACAAAGTTGCAACCAACCAAGATAGCTGTTAGGACGGAACTTTACTTCCCCTAATTAAGTAAATTGTGTCTCCGTTTTTAATGCTAGTGGCTACCCGGGCTCCAGGGTCTAGGAGACTAGGGCCCCTGGAAGTTTCCCGGTAAAGGTACAATTTGTCTTCCGAAGCGGAATTAACATCTGTATTGTGATTTAGCACGTCTAGTTGGGCCGCCACGTAGTCAAGAGCGCGTCCAACGGGCCAGATCTTGTTGATGAAGAGTTGTCTGCGACGGAGCTCGTCTTTGGCCTCGACAACGAAACAGTATACGTAAACCCGGTTTTCAAGTGGAATTTTGTTGTCACCTTGGGCAGTTTTCTTCAGTTGCGCGATCAAAAGTAGCTTGTTTGCGGGGGATTTCTTGTTAGTAGAGCCTTTTTGGCCCGTAGCTGCAGCACTGGAACTTTGACGCGTAAAGAATTGCTTTAGTTTGGCAAGTGCCCTTGCTTTGCCTGCTTGTTGTAGTTGTTCGCGGACCGACGGTTGTGCATTTGCTGGAGCAGGATTCTGGTTGACCCTGATATGGCCCTTCTCGGGCAAAAGAGAGGTGAAATAGCTTTCTCCATCGCCAGAAGGCTTGGACGGTATTAAGTTCACACTGGGGCCGTTTTTGGTCGATGGTGCGATGGCCGATACGCAGTGATGTGCTTCTTTGGTCCTGTGGGATGAGCAAAACTGCTTCCCACACTGAGAGCAGTTGAACGGCAAGAAATCCAACTGTCTACAAAACGCACAATGTGTCCCCACGTCTAGCATCCCAACCTCTTTCGTACTCATTTTGATGATTTTGTTAAATAGCTGTTAAATATCTGTTCTTGCTAAAACCTGGGCTCGAGGAGTTCTTCGGCCAAGTTGTCAACTTGTCTAATCACTCCAATCCCCTAAGTTGCCACCCTTCGAGTTTCTTATACCAGGAAAGATATCCGTTAATTTGTCATCTGCAGAAGAACTTTCACTGGAGATGCTATTGTTCTTTGACGTTCGAAAAACTGAGAATAATAGACAAGACAAACAGTTGATCTATACACCAGAAAGCTGGGGACGAAGGATATTTTCTTTCAACTAACAATGATATATAACTGAATCTAGCCCCACGTAGCTTGATTTCAAGATTTTAATGCTTAATCGATGGAAGGAGACTTGGAACTTAATGTTTTCGAGAAGTTGATGTTTCTGAATGTTTACGTGACACGAAACCACAGAACTTCAGATCCATCGAGCAGTCCCATAAAAATAATTTGTAGCTACGTAAGATCTATGATTTCGATGGCAAATGTTGTAGCGGGCTCGCTCTCGGTTTCATTTTCACTCTCACTATCGACTAATACGTAACCAAGCTCATCTTTGGCAGGACTGAGATTTTCGCTCGTTGCTGCACCCCTCTGGGCACTCACACACCACTTGGAGTCTTGTGCACGGTTTTCAGCTGCCCAAGAAGCCATTTCCGCAGGTGTTCTGCTTATGGATCCTGTAGAAATTGCACCCCCCAGACGACGTCCCGAGCTCGTTGTAACTGAAAGTTGCGACCGCGATCTCGTGCCCAGTTTTCGACCTTTACCAACAAATGCGTCATACAGGCCCTTCTGCTCTATAACCCATTGCCGTCCTGTGAACTCGTCCAACTTGCGGTAGAAACTGGCGTTATGAGGTCCGAAGATGTTGTGCGTCAATTCGTGCAGCATCACGCCCAGTATGCTCTCGCGCGACAAAAAAGTCGCATCGTTGTAAGGGTCTCTTAACCTAAGCATAATTTTAGCCCCACTGTTTACATTCATACCCAATAATCGTTTGTTTCTAGGGTAAAATTCCACCAACTGTCTTACTTTCAACCCATTTTCTCGCATCAAATAGGAAACCTGATGTGCAATGTCTCTTAATATTTCAAGTGCATACTCCTTCTGAACTTTGCTCTGCAAAACGGCAAGCTCGTCGATATGCTTGTTTGTCTGTATTGTCATTTATCATTGAACAATGAATGAACGGTTAGAGAAGATTAAAAACCCAAATAGAGCTCAATGTTGTTCAATTGTACACATCGAAAAGCCCAGGTAAATACCGACAACAAAACTAGCCCAAAATCGGTCACTCTTGTATGGGTTTCCTACACTACTTTATAGCTTATTTTATATTGAATCCTCGTACAGTAAGTTGGTGATTTTTCAAAACTTGTTAAGCCATTGGTAACATCATTCGTAACCAAGCCTCAGGTTGAAAGACGAGTCTGATCGAAGCATAATCACTTGACAAGCCAATCGATTAGACCAAGATGGCAAAGAAACGGTCCAATGTGCCCAACGGCAATTACAGTAACAGTACTGAGTCTATAAGCAGCCTGACTAAACCACAGCTTTTCGGTATTTACGACGCGGACGTGGTGAATAACGAAGATACGGAAATCTACGAAGAAGCACGTAAATCGGTCGGAAAATTCGCCGACGGTCCCAAACAGTTTGGGAAAGAGTCAGGAAGTAAGAAAATGTTTTCTATGCAAAGATTGGGCCACATCGTATTTTCAATTGCGTTTTTAGGTGTGGCAGGCATCTCATACAACGAATTGAGCAAACAACTCCACGACAATCATGCTTTGCATCCGGAATTTGCGTCGCGGCCTCTGGCACTGGGTGTCGAGATATGTCAAAAACTCAGCTTTGGATACGTTCCCACTTGGATGGCGTATGCGCTTGAGGGCATCGTTTTCGGGTCTTTGCTACCTTTGATCGACGTGGTGTACGGGAAACCCGTCAGAAGCAGTTCTTTCACCTCCGTGCTTAGAGCTGTAAACGCCATGCTCGGGGTCGCGTTTGGTATACGCAAAATTGAGTGGAGCTCATCGCTGCAGGCGAGTGGTGCGTGGTTCTTGTTGAACATCGTACTGTGGATGTTTTTCGATGGGACGTTGTCCATGCTCATCGGATGTCTGGGCATTGGGACCGTTGCATGTGCTACGTCGTTCTACGACATTACCGAATACTCACATTTTCTTTATTTCATGGACTTTTACTTCCTTGGGCTTCTATTGTTCGGCAAAATGGGCAGATACCTCTACGGCCGCTGATACGCTTTGGAATTTGGGACCAACCTCTGAATTTTGTAGCGTACTGTACATATAATATATATACACCCAAAAAAATCTCTACTTACCAGGAGAATGTGGCGGCGGCCCACTCGATATGCTGCCTTGTCTTCGCAGGTCCTGGGAGTCGATATTTCCGGCACTGCTGCTCAATCTTCTCTTGATGATGCTTTCTCGGAGTCCGCTCGGGTTCGTGACGGGAAGGTGGCTTTTACCAGCATTAGGATCTAGTTCATCGGAACGCACACCAGCCTTGCTGAGTGCATAGTCTCCACTATCGAAGTACTTTCGTTCGTGGAGTTTGTGTTTAAAGAGATCCTTCTTGGACGGCAATCTCCCATACATTTTAAATAATTTGAGTTCTTGCGGTGTGAGCTTCGACGTGTCTACGTCGCTCGCAAGATCCGTCCGACTCGCTGTGGGCGAAAGATCTCCCTCTTTGTTCATTTTCAAATCAGTCGCAATACTTAAAGATGCCTTTCGTGATCCTCTTCACCATCAAGTGCAAAACTTGAGAGCGATAGCCCTTTTCCTTGAATTCTTATCCCATTCCCATGCCAATCATTGATTTTGACTAGTTTTCGGAGTCACGTTGTACGTACATCAAGCACCATTCCGATTTTCCCTTCAAACGTGCACGGATCTGCCGAATTTCAACGGGTTCAAGTGCTCAAGATAGCTTGAATATGTTCAGTTGATTCTTCTGCTTTTGAGACTTCTCATAGGAAGGTTATCATATCCCTAGATATTTTGCACTAAAATGCCAGATCGGAAGATTGACAAAATTACTGAGAAGAATCCTCAAGAGAATTCTGATTATATAGAAACCGTAACATGCAGGTTCTGAGTCTCAAGGAAGTAGTACTTGCCCGGGTTCCAGCTGTGTCTTTAATATCAATTTACGAAATGGTTGGAAAGGTATCATATGGCACGAAACAGTCGTTCTAATTAACCATGGTATTTGAACATCCATGAGTGAACAAGTCTTGAAGCTAAGAACCGCAGAGCGGCACGATAAGCAGATACCAAGCCATGTTCAAGGCGCTGCTGGCATTTTCAGTGCTGGGAACCACACTGGGAAATGCTCACACCGATTTATCTGGTCAAAAAGTGTGCAGGATTTATACTAATGACAGCTCCAAACTAGTCGAGGAGATGCGCCAAGTCTATGGCGGAGAGATCGACATTTGGGCGAAAAATGAAGAGTTTGTAGATGCTTGTGTTCCAGCTGATGTGGCGTCACAGGTTTCTGGGTGCAACGTTATGATTGAGGACCTGGATAGTGCAATTAAGGAGACATATCCTCAGGGTACGACACAATTTTCTGGTGTGCAGTCTACCTTCGACATAGCAACCAGGAAGGTGCATGACATTTTCTTTGAAGAATTCCGAGATCTGGACACGATTTATACGTGGTTAGACCTTCTCGCCCTTACGTTCCCGGAGCTTGTCAAAATCGAGTGGGTTGGACAGACGTTTGAGGGAAGGGACATGAAAGCGCTGCACATAAGCGCAGATAACAGAGAAATGAATCCTGACAAGAAGACAATTGTAATCACGGGTGGTGTGCACGCACGGGAGTGGATAAGTGTAAGCACGGCGTGTTACATGATCTACAACTTACTCACAAAATATGGCAATAACAAGAAGGAAACCAAGTATTTGAACCACCTCGATTTTTTGGTGATACCTGTGTTCAACCCCGATGGGTATGCTTACACGTGGACCCATGATCGTTTGTGGAGGAAAAACCGGCAGCAAACTTATTTTCCCCGTTGTTTTGGTATCGACATCGATCATTCATTCGATTTTCATTGGACTGGCGCCGAAGATATACCGTGTAGTGAAGATTATGGTGGAGATTCACCATTCGAGGCTCTAGAAGCCGAATCTTGGAACAATTACATTAATGAAACGAAGAGCGAATACACAATTCATGGATACCTTGATCTACATTCGTATTCACAGGAGATATTATACCCATATGCATATTCCTGCGAAGCATTACCAAGGGATTTGGAAAATTTGCTGGAGCTTTCTTACGGAATGGCAAAAGCTATCAGAAATAAATCAGGCAAGTCTTACACTGTGTTGTCGTCGTGTCAGGACAGAGGCTCCGATCTCAAACCGGGGCTTGGATCCGGATCGGCTCTGGACTATATGTATCACCATCGTGCACACTGGGCTGTACAGCTTAAGCTTCGTGATACAGGAAATCATGGATTTTTGTTGCCTCCAAAATACATTGTGCCTGTGGGTAACGAGGCATATGCAGCTTTGCGATATTTCTGTGAGTTCATCTTGAACCCTGAATTATAAAAGAGTTACTCCACCAATGACTGCTTCAAGTCCAGAACTCGCAACCTATCATAAATGGGTACCCGTCTGTTGAACAGCAGGACCGCTATCATGGTAATCAGAATATATAGTATGGTAGAGTACAAGTCAACTGGGATGTTCATTTTAAGGTTCACCACGGAAACATTTAATGGAATCGATTTAGCCGTGTAAGCCGGATAAGAGAAACCTTTGGTTTCGAGTTCAACGAAGACTCTTGCGTTCTCTCCATCTATAGTACCATCAAATGGTGTGTTATGAGGTACCACTTTGTAGTTAGCGTTTTCGATCGAAACTGGATTCAAAGCAGTCCAGCAGAATTTTATCATATAACTTTGACCAATCTTTAAGTTCTGCAGTTCAATGGCGTATCTCTCATCAACGGGAACCTCAAATTTCTGTGTGCGATGATTGTCGTTTCCTAGATCAATTGTAGGATGCGTAACCTTCAACTGACCCGAACTGGGCGGGAAGTCCGCGGGAAGAGAGATAATCAATGTCTCTGTGTTGGCTAGAGCTAATGCAAGACTTGCCAAAAGCCATAGGTATTGTATCAGCATTGTTTGGTTAAAACGGTCAAGAATTTTTGAAGATGCCATCATGCTATTAAGGAAATCTAAAAGTTAATTAACTACTCAACAAGAAAAGCCAGCACAAACAAGCAATAGAAATGGCAACCGAGCCCAATGATGACGAGTTGTATTATCGATTCAAGCAGGAAGTTGAGAGAGTCGAGCTTTTGGCCTCGAATGAAGAAGAAGAGAAACAAGAAAGTGGGTTTGACCCTCGAAGCGTGAGACCAGACATCAGACCGGCTCAACATTTTGTGAACTATCGCCGAGCCGAAAACGTTGATACCGAAAACATGATACCGAATCTACACTCGAACGCTGAATGGCAGCGCCTTCCCTTTTTCCAGCGAAGAAGATACCTTCAGGTCTTGATGCGGAATTTATTGATGCTAGATCATCTGTTGGTGGCTCTTTTACTCCCTTTCTCTACATACAACATCCTAAAAGTACTTTTCAGTGAGGTGACGTTTTCCGAGTACGACTTTGCGGCTGAGATATTAAGGTACTGGCGGACGACTCAGGTGGTGGATGATCAAAGCGTATTACAAGGATTATTGCCAGACGGTGCGCAGCTTTTGAATAAATTCCACAATATTGTGCTGTTGTTCTGCGTTCCTGCGTTCGATGCATGGAATTCTAACTTTGGGAGTTCACTTTACGCTGCACGAGTGTTCTCAGCGTCCATCAAATTTACAACACTCGCGCTGTATCTCTCCTACGGGATAACAGCAAGCACCTATCTGTGTTTCGCAACCTTCTTCTTTAGCCTATGCTTTCTGATCACCTTTTTCAGGCGATACAAATATGTGGAGCGGGTCTTAAGCTACATGTACCAGACCTCAGGCAAGGTTTTTTGAAACAAGAGATGCTATGCGCACTTAATAGGAATTTACTGTTCGCCACCTCGCCATTGACGTTAGGATGAGCTCCAGGAGCTCGTATCTCAAAGATTGATAACGCATTGGTTTAGCCATTCCAGTAGAAAACTTAGTGATAACTAGCGACGACCAACGCTATCGGGATTATGTCATCAGAAAGGTGTTTCCGAACACAGTTATCATTTTGCGTCGCAATAAAACTACTGGGTTAGGCAGTCTTTATCGAGCTTAGTTCCTCTTCACTAAATCGTCTGATGAGCCTATTGACCTTCACCTGGCAAAGAGTATAAATGCTAGACAAAACTTTCCAATAGTCTCGGCAATTGATTGAGTTGTGATAGCTATCACTCGTCACTCAAAAATGAGATTTCAGAATATCCTTTTTGCGTTAGCTGTAGCTTGCTCTACAGGGTATGGTTTTGAGAATGACGCTCAAGATGAGCTTGAACAAATGTGGGGCCAAGACTGGCCATTCAGCGGATTGCAAAGTTATGCGCACTTGCCCTACCACAAGTGTCTACTCAACAAGAGTTTAGACTTTGACATTGGAATCATCGGAGTTCCGTTTGACACAGCAGTCACTTTCAGACCCGGAGCGAGATTCGGGCCTCAAGCAATCAGAAAATCATCTCAGAGACAAACTTCGATGCGAGGATTCAATTTCCGAGCTGGTATTAATCCGTATGAAAGTTGGGCCAAAGTGATTGATTGTGGAGACGTTCCCGTCACGCCCATGGACAATCATTTAGCACTCGAAATGATGACTGCGGCCTACGACAATTTACTCTCAAGAGAATCTACTTCAGATCAGACAAACATGCCTCCACGACTTGTGTCTTTGGGTGGCGATCATAGCATCATTCTTCCTATTTTGCGAGGGCTGAAAAACATTTACGGCCCGATATCGGTCATTCATTTTGACTCGCACCTCGATACCTGGGCGCCAAGCAAGTATCCTTCCTATTGGCATAGCGACGAGTCTCAATTCACGCATGGATCGATGCTTTGGCTTGCGCACCAGGAGGGCCTGTTGGCCCGCGACGCTAATGTGCACGCCGGCCTTAGAACTAGACTCAGCGGTAATGGGTGGGAAGACTACGAGGAAGACGATGACGTTGGGTTTCACCGCATTGAATGTGATGATATTTTTGAGCTTGGTATCGACGGTATCGCTGATCGGATTTTGAGCGTGGTCCCCAAGAATGGGCCAGTTTACATCAGTATTGACATAGATGTTCTAGATCCCAGCGCGGCTCCAGGGACAGGGACTGTTGAGGTTGGAGGATTAATGACGAGGGAGCTCATTCGCATCCTCCGCAAACTCGAAAACCTGAACATCGTTGGCGCAGACATCGTCGAAGTCTCTCCTGCTTACGACTCTGCCGAAATTACCTCACTTGCCGCATCCCAATTGGCTTACGAACTGATCACCAGCATGGTGAAAAAGGGTCCATTAGATCCATCCATTATCAATTACAGCGTTCAGGGAGAATCGGGTCGCAAACAAGCCGTTTTCGACGCTACTGGTTTTTGAGCAAATGAAGAACATTTTCAGAATTACATGAAATCTACAAGGGGGCATCGTACACTACAGACATCAGAAACCTAAAGGCTTACAACATTCTCAAGCATCGTATAACACATCGAGGCCTCTTTTTCGTATTCGGCAATAACTGAAGAATGCAAGAAACCTCGGTAGCATTCCTGCTTCGAAATCGATCTAAACTCAGTAACAGTCCATTGAATACCTTGGAATGTTATAATACCTTTCAATTCGTACACTATTTAGTTAATGACACAGATGCTCTTCTCATGGGAGTTTCATGCAACGAACTCTACCTTTAGGGTTCTTGAGATAGCCTCGAAGTTAGTTAAAAGTGATAAGAACATATCTTAATCCCAGGACTTGGACGAAAGTGGAGAATTCAATTTTTAGTCACGAGACTAAATTATAACAGAGATTTGATGATTTGATATTTGAACTTTATCTACTAGAGCATTGGTTGAGTTACCTGAGAACTTAGTTAGTCTAATCTTTATTGTATTCGTCGCAACTTTAGTACTTTCTTACGAAAACGATTTCGAATTTTACGAGCACTATTGACGGCGAGATTCGTCCGCAGTGCTGTTTAAAAGGCAATTCAATTGAACCAACACCCTCACCAGATTTGGCAGGTTAAACGCAGCGTATTAGTTACTTTTAAAGACGGCCCTTATCATCACGGCCAGTTGGAAGGAGACGGTAGCTACCAGAACTTTCCGAGCCCCAGGATTTGGTGTGTGAAGAGCTCTCACAACAACTGACGGGCGTTTTAGAGCGGTTGTTCGCGTTTTTTGCATACACTCAAACAAAGCAATGAGCGTCGTCGCCTCAACCAAGCATAACTATACAGGTGTGAGTGAAAAACAGGTAGGAAAGTCACCCTCGTCGAGTATCTCGCTTTCGTCGTCGGAAGGTGCAAGTATGGCGACAAACATCGAACAGAATTCCAGAATCGCAAAAAATCAGCTTCCGAGAAGTGCGAGTTTGGCAAAGGAATTGAGTAATGAGACTGATATTATGGCTTGGATCGACCCAATCCCAGCCAAGCCGCCTAGCTACAAAGTGTGCAACGCGAATCGTAGGATTCGCTTCCCAGTGTACGAGCAAGAATCGGATGGAATTCTTCCAGCTTATTCACCAGGTGTTGAAGCCATCACAGTAATTTCTATGAAAGCAGAATGGCTTTCTCCATACGAGCACTCTCCGTCTCGTGGCTGGAAAAATTTTATTATGGAACTAAACTCGACCCAGGTCAATTTTTATTGCATAGATCCGTCCCTTACCAGGAATATTCGCAACTACTGTAACGGGAGAGCACATTTTGGGGGCGAAGTTATTGAACCTGCTTTAGAATACGACGCTCATCAATCCTTTTTTTCATCGTTGGGCTCAAAAAGTACTTATCAATTCAACAAGCAAGATCAGGAGTGGATTACGAATAAAGTCAGGAGTGATGCAAAGAAATACTTGACTGATGACCGTCTATTCAAGTCATTTTCACTTCAATTTGCAAAATTTGGCATCCCTACCGATTACAACAGAAAAACCTTTGTTCTCAGGCTACGGTGTGAGATGGAACAATTTCTACTCAACTTCTCTCATGTCGATGACATGATCATGTGGAGCGTTTATTTTAGTATAGGAATTGGAATATCACTGGATTTGGACTTCAGGGAACTGCCCTCGTATCGTACTGTACCTAGAAGGAGAAGAAGACGAAGAAGAAAAAGACAAAATGGAACTTCACATGCCGGTGAAATTTCTGGATTTAGGAGGAGCCCCGTCGGTACACCAATTGAGAGACCGATCTTGCATCAAAAATTAAGCTCTGGGATTTTGGGTCTGAACTCGAAAGGAACTAAGTCGAGCAAATCTTCCGGATGCTCCTCCAATAGCCGAAGGGGAAGTGATGGATCAATCAAATCCAAGCTCAAGAGCTTTTTCGGTAGTGACAAAAAGAGTCCGCGGCCTGTTTTAAGATACGCACATTCCAGGACCCAAAGCGTTCGAGCCTTGAACGCCGTAACCGAAGATGACGAAAACGAAGAATCACCTTCCCCCTTTTCAGCGTCGAGCTCTCCCAAAAAATCGGCGAAGACTTTCGAAAGGCCTGCTTTGGAGCAGCGTTCGAAGTCAATGGGAACGCAAGAAAACGGCAAAGTAGCCGGTGACTATTTCAGCATGGTACCTCCATCTTATCACGACGATACACCTTCAGGAGCGTGTTCTCCTATTTCGCCATGCAGTGATATGTTGCATGGCACTGAGGCCGCCCCCTCTGGTGGATTGCAAAAGCAAGTTGGTTACCACAATAATATCGCATTGCAACGCGAATTGGAGGAACTTCAGCAGGTAATTATGGAGCACAATGAAACGGAAGAAGATGTTCAACCCGATTATGCTGCCAACGATAATGATGATGACGACGATGATGATGACGACGATATAAGAGACGACGAAGAGGAGGACGACGGTAGAGAAGATGAAGTTGAGGATGTCGATAGCATTCGGAGGAGCGCTGGCGGGGCGGCCTCTTCAATTTATCAAGAAGAAGGAATTTTTCATGACAGTGAGGATGATTTCATTTACGTGATTGACAGGAATGACGAATACAGAAGAAGAGCTTCATCTGTCACCAGCAATTTGAGTAGTACGCCGTACGGGAGTGACGGTGTAAAATGGCGTCCCAGTAGGAAGGAGATGTCGAGAAGAAGATACATTAGAGATTCCTTACGCTGTATCAAACCATTCTCAGACGAAGAAGAATGGCTTGGAAAAGTCGCTGTTCGCCCTGTGTCACCTCCCACTTTTACGACGATAAATGTCCCTTTTGCTCTTTTTGCAGTTGGTCCGGGAAAGGGCACACATCTCATAGCTCCTAAAACGTCGAAAACAAAGAATGGAGAAAAACCCGACTGGACCAAATGCAAAAATCATTTCGTGAAAGCCTATATTGTTGGTCCGGTAGGTCTACTGAAAGCCAGAGCACGGATTTGACATGAGGTGGAGACCCGAAAAATCATGTACCACACTTCATTTATTATCAAATACTGATTTTTTTCAAAGAAAGGTCAGGAAATAGATGAGCCAGTTTTGGCTTGTTTAGAACGACTACTTGCCAGACAAAAGAGAAAGAGTGTAAGTTGGCGGCAACACCATTTTTTATCAAAAAGATTTTAATGCGCATATTTGGTAAATATGATAAATACAAAATTGTTCCAATCAACGTATTTGTCAAGCCTCGACCAAATTTTGCCAACGAAGCTGCTTAAGAAAAGACGACAGTCATGGGTCATATATGGTTGAATTCAATGTATGTGTGTT
Organism: Lachancea mirantina; assembly: GCA_900074745.1. NCBI lineage: Eukaryota > Fungi > Ascomycota > Saccharomycetes > Saccharomycetales > Saccharomycetaceae > Lachancea > Lachancea mirantina. The sequence continues at coordinate 93,620 of LT598464.1, forward strand.
AAATCTCAGGCAATCATACCCTCAGTGGTAAGGTAAAAGTGATATAAGCTAAAAGTAACGAAGCGTCTGTGCTTTAGCAAGTAAATCATGCGATAACGCATTGAGGGTCACAGCCCCATCCTCTGACAATGTAGTTGTCTTTCTTGTCAGAAGAGTCCTTCTTGGTGGCTTGAGTGGTTGGCTGCATCTGTGAAGATTGGGATATGATTTTGTTTCTGGGAAATTGTTTGATTATTGAGACAGAACAGACAAAATTGGAATTCAAATAACGTCAAAATTTTGCCACAATTTATACTTTTCGGATGCTCGAGATAGCGGCACTGGGGTCTCAGTAACGTATCGTCCGTAAAACGGTGCCCTGACAAGTATGATACGATCTACCACATATTAAATATGCGAGTTCACCAATTACCCAGTTAGGCGATATTAATGGATAAAAGCCATAAGCTTTAGGATGAACCCCAATCGGCGAGCTTGAAAAGCGTACTCGAACCCCTGATAATACATCACCTCAATGGGATAACTGATGCGGGAGTCCCTGGTTTCCGTTTGCGAGCCTCATTCAAGTTGTCATTCGATCACCTTAATTTAACGCATCATCTCATTAGAGCATTAGATATGAGGTCAAAAGGCTGAAAACTACCCCAAAAAGGATCATACGCACCTTGTGAAAACTGTTCGCATCCTGAGGATCAAACTCTAGCGCTGCGAAGATTTGCTCCTCCTCAAATGATCCACTAGAATTTGCATTGATCGAATTTTGGATATTTCGGAAAACAGATCTTACTGAAAACCACAAGTTAGTACAGTTTCTTGTCTTTCTTTCCAGTACAGATGCACTTGCTAACATACTGATACCAACGGGATCTGCTTGACTGAAGCTATAACTTGATATGAGCTTTGCAACTGATAACAAAAGAGCACATATAACCACAAGAGAAACGAATTCATTTGCCCCTTTCGGTATTCCAGAACGATTTTTTAACGAAGTCATTATCACATTGGTGAGCTACCAGATGTGTGGGACCTGTCTAATCGTAGCTTGCTTTGATTGAAATCAGATCTAAAGGTTCTCAAATTGGTTGAAACTGATCAATTTTAAAGCTCCTTGAGCTGTTCTTGTTGAGTGAAGTGATCTTTATTCAAATTCAATAGCGTGATTTTGTCGTTTAATCGAAATTTCAGCCGTGTCAATGAACCCTTCGCTTGATCGATATCAGTTTGACCTTTGGCTGAAATGATTTTGAACCCACTTAAAACGTAAAGTAGCGGGCGGTTCTTGAAAAAAAATCACTACAGAAGCCTGACCGACACCTTAAAATCTCGAAAAGAGGAAGTATACAGAAAGGCATTGACGAACCATGGAGCCTAAAAGAACGCTCAAAGAAATCTTGAATTCTGAATACGTTGACGAGGACTCTAATGAAGCTTCCAGCGATGACAATGATGGATTGGGCGTTTCTGAGGGCCCGCAGCAGGATGAAAGCGTAGATCCGTCTATGTGCATAGAATGCAAGGATATGAGCACAGAAATGATTTGTCAGGACTGTCAAGAGCACTTTTGTGTTGTCTGTTTCGAAATGATTCATCGAAATGGACGTCGGAAGGGTCACGAATACATCAAACTGAGCAATGATAGTACCGGAAACACTCCAGAGAGTGAAAAACAGGAACAGAAACTTCAAGATTCGCAAAATGTTGATCCAGCTGGTGGAGTTGCAGACTTGAAAGAGACAGAAATGACCAATGTTGATGGATCGGCGTTTACAAAGGAGGCAAGCATGTTGGACCAAAAAATGCTGGCCATGCTAGCAAAACATGCCCATTACATCCCTATGAGGCTTACACCAGAAGAACGGCATCTTCTACGACTCTTGGAGGCCGCATTACACGTCTCGGAGTATACGGATCGTGTAGATATACTTTCTTATAAATCCAAGGCGAAGCGCATTGTCGAGCAATTGAAAGAAATGTGCTCTGTTTTATGCGGACTGGTTATCGCCTCGAACCTCAAAACAGGTCAAAGACTTTTAGAAATGAAGAACTTTAGCGACAACGCCTCCTGGTTCCAGGACATCTTCGAGATTGGAAGACGTTACAAGGTCATGAACCCAGAGAAAATGAGAGATTCTTATGGTAAATTATGTTATATGGTGATGGATTCACGTTTACCTCAAATCGAAGAGCACATGGAGTTCCATCTTTTCAAGCCAATCAAAACTGTGAGCTCCTTCTTAGAATCGAAGAGTCAAGATGAGGATCGAAAGCCGCTTGGTATTTTTGAGGATAAATTAATTCTTTACGCCACATCGCAAATTTCTCCAGTGGGTAGAAGTCGCGCAGAGATTAATCGACTGATTCGGCAAAAGGAATCAGCCATCGAGCGTTTGGCTTCAAAGTACAGCAACAGTTGCTGCTCAAAAGAGGACATTCGCCAAGCTCTATACTCAATTGGTGATTACAATGCGTACATTAACCTAAATCGACGTCCTGTCATGCGGATGCTCGAAAGGCTCGAACTATTTCAGGACCCTGCTATTGAGTCGAAATATTCGCTTGGGATCCAATATGGCCGCAATGGCGCGCGTTTAACACACGATCATAAGAGACAGATAAGCTACGTACACCAGTCGCTTACGTTGTGGTCCATCATTATGCGTGAAATGATCCATTTGTGGTACATCGCGGATCAAGATTTGTTCAGTCCTACCGAGTACCGATTGACATCAACAGGTCAAGGTTTGAATCGTATCAAAGCATGCCCAGTTTTGTACAGAGAAATGCATAAGATTTTGAATGAAAGTCGCAGCAAATGCGACACCTGGGTAGGATCGTCTGTCGTCCATTTGGGCGATGATGCAGTTCCAAATGCTTTATTCTTTTTGGACAAATACACTCAAATTCCCTCGATTTTGATTCCATTTGATCAAACTTTGATGAAGATAGATTGCCTTGCCGAAAATGATTCTCAGATAGAGACATACATTAATGAGAAATATGGTTCGGTCGAAGATTTGAAACTCACTATTTTACAAGATGCGTTTGCACATATGTTTGATGGATCAGGTGCAGATAATTTTTACATGAGTGGCTCCTGCATAGATGGAAGGCTGACGTCGGCTTGGAACCACACTAACATGATATCGAAGAAAGATTACTACAATATCTTCTTGATGACAGGGTTTATTGGTTTTAATGGCACTGAGGGATTCTGATCTTCTAAGATCAGGAGCAAAAGTTATTTTCCTCTGCTCAGGAAGTTATTCAAGTTAGTATTCTAGTCAAGGCCTTGATTTGAATCCAAATTCGAGCCTCAGTTCAATGCTTACGGCAACAACCAGAACCTGACAAGATTTAAGGTTAGACCTTAAGGAAATGAAACAAGCGCAATAATCGATACATAACTCTATAACGCTCTCGCCAACGTATCTTTTATACCGAATGTATATCACTAAATGCAATAATATCTGTCACCAAAGTCACCAAGGCCTGGTACCAAGTATTTGTTCTCGTCCAAGCATTCGTCTACGGCACCCGTAACGATCTTGACATCTGGGAACTTTTCATGGTAACTGTCGACACCTTCTTTGCTGCAGATCAGATTGAGGAAAAAAATACGGTCTTGCTTGACGCCTCTCTTGAGAAGAACGTCTGTTGCCATCATTGCGCTGCCACCAGTGGCTAACATGGGATCTAGAAGGAAAACATATCTCTCAGAAATGTCATCGGGCAATTTTTCGTAGAACAAACGGGGAAGTGCGGTTTCTTCGTCCCTCTGAATTAAAATTTTACCGATACGGACAGAACGGCAGCATTCTCTCAAACCCTGTTCCATGGATTCACCTGCTCTCACGATGGACACACCGCAAATTTTGCCCAAAAACGATACACCTTCAAAAGTCTGATTGGTCGCTGTTTCTACACTCTTTGGAGTCACTGGCAACTGGTTCAAACCTTCTTCCACGAGCAATCTGATAATCCTGTCGGAGTAGAAAATGAAGTCTGGTCTTTTGGTTTGCGCGTCTCTGATAATGGTATAAAGACCCAACAATTGGTTGGTCTGGGGGATTAGGATAACATTCTTGAAAGGTTCAGTAGACATTAGAGCGGAGTGTTCCGTGGGGGTTGACATTTCTTGATTTAACGGAGATTCTGTTCTTGAAGGTATCTATCCTTATACAAGCTGATACGCTTTCCCTTCGATGAGATACGCTTTTGAAAAATTTTATAGCCGACGGAAATACCTTTTCTCCGACGACAATAAATGGACCCTGTCCAGCGTTTACGCTCGAAAGTCTGTCAAAGAAGGGACATTGACAAACGCGGGTTTAGCACGATGAAGAGTGTGATAGCGTGACAGCTCCGCCTTATTTGTTTTATTTCCGACGCTGAATTGATCTTGTTCAATGGAGGTTCTGAATTCCCGAGCAGTTGTCACGTAGCCAGCTATGAGCGCTCCCACACGGCTGTTTAGTGGTTGCTAACGATTTTGGTTTTACACTATATTCTGCTAGTTTGGTAATGTGGTTTTTCTATTATACATGACGCTGTAGACTTATATCACTCCAAGTGTGGGTTCACGATGCATTCTGAGCCGTCGGCAGGACTTAAGGTCAGAAGCATGGTTCCCCTCATAACGACAAGTCCCAATTCTCTGGTGCTGTCCTTCTTTATAACCGTATCGTCTTCTTCGTCGCGCATGTATTCGACAGTCTCGTCGAGCACCAAATTCATCAATTGATCGTAGCCCTTCAACACGCCCACGACAAGCCTTCCACCCATCAGCTTAACGCGCACGTGCTTGTCTGTGTACTTGCCCAGGTTGATAATCGCCTCCCTCTTCGGGCCTTCGAATTTTCTCTTTTGGTGTTGATTACTCTGAGTATGGGACCTGTTAGTATCTTAATGAACATTTAAAGGACCGATTTTGAACACACAAAAGTCGTGAAAAAAAGATCACGTAGATGAAGTCTGTCGTCTATTCCACGCAGACTGTTTATTTAACACATACAGGCTCACTCATGCTGTTTTGAACTCGCAATGGATGTTGTCTTGGGTTTCTACAACTACAAGGTTTTTTCTCTAAACATTGAAAAATTAAGCTCGTCGAAGTCCACCAGTTATCGATATAAAACCAAAGTTGTAGAACCAATGGTACAAATACTAGTACAGTCCGACCTATGCTCGGTGGTCAAGGAAATTTCAATGGACACGATATGGGTCCAATTATCTGAAAAACTCTATGAATTGAGCGGTGTGCGCCCAGAAGATATGCGGCTCACCATCTGGTGCAGTAATGGCTTGAAACACGAAATCAACAATGAAACGGTGCGACGCGCCGACCAATGCATGAAAGACGTTTTGGAACAGCCCGCGGAGCGTATAACAGTCGTGGACACGAATCAGAACTCGATTGCGCAACAATTGACTGCAGGCTTGAATGCGATAGACGGCAGCAGCGACGGTGGAGCTTCTGTGGGAACTTACCAGCTACCAGAGGACGAGTACGTCAGAAGACAGGACTCAGTCTACGCCTGGAAAAAACAAAATCAACTGGGCAGATTTAGCTCGCAGTATTCGGACAAAGTAAAGAAAGCGCGGGACGCTCAAGTCGCACATGCCACCACGCTTTGTTTGGACGAGAGATGCTCTGTGACGTACGCAAACGCCCCTGAGCGCAGAGGCTGGCTTAGGTACGTCGGAAAGGTACCCGAAATCAACGATATCGATTGCTGGTGCGGCGTCGAGCTCGACGAACCGTTGGGTCGAAACGACGGCACTTTCGACGGCCACACTTATTTTGGACCCGTTCGCAAGAACTACGGCGCTTTTGTCAAACCTCTGAGCGTGAGGACGTGTTCAAGCTTCGTGCCGGCGGTAGACGATGAACTGTGCGCTTCTGATAGCGAGATATAGCGTTTTACCGGCATTAGGTCACCAACATCGTGGTGGTCACGTGTACGCTTCGTGGTATTTTTCGCATTATTAACACAGTGCAACTGTAGAGGGACAATCGCTTCACTAGAGCGAACAACGTTTTCAAACGGATAGAGGCTCCCGCATTCGATTCCGTCACCTGCAAGCATGGAAATTGTTGAAAGAGTTTACAATAACGTCGTTGACACGTTCGCGGGCCTTGATCCGCTCCACGTGATCCGTCTTGTTGTGATTGTCGGAGGTTACATAATGATGCGGAACGTCGCGCAGAAGTATCTTGCCAAGAAACAGCTAGAGCACAAATTGAAGGAAAGCGAAGCTGCCAAGCAGAATGGGCAGAGCGTGAACGATTCAACTACTGAGCTCTTAGATGCGGCTGATGAATCTGATGCGACTTTCGGATGGGGCAAAAAAACACGCAAGAGAGTTCAAAAACAACAGCAACTTCTCGAGGAGCGTCTTGAAGAACTCAAGAGAATGCAAGGAGAACAGGACGATGACAAGGACATCGAAGATCTTCTGGAGGAATGAGTAGATGAGTTGGAACAGAGGGATGTATATAGTATTAAGCTTATGTAATCTATAAGGCATCCGTACGATGAGATAAACCAGATGATCTGATCGCTTTTTACGCAATATGCCAAATTTTTATGGTGTTGTCCCATGAGACTGGCGAAGAGCGATGAGTTGATCTTGAACTGCGAATTCAAGCGTTGGTTGGGAGTCGGTGCTTATGAGTTTCCAACGTGGTGGTCGAGACAACGCTTCGAGCTCTTTTAGCAAAAACTTGCCCTTTGGTTTGAGCTATAGCGATGTTGGTGTTAATGAAACGACGGAGCTGCCGTCAGTGGCTTTACCTGTAAACGGGCCGGTAACCGGGAAGGAAAGAACGGTGTCTATTACGAGTATAAACTTTATGAAAGCGGTGCGAGATGGGCCCTTTTATACGGGCTCGATTGCGTTGGCTGTGAACGGATCTGGTAAGCAGAAAGCGTATTTCGATGAGGAAGGCACCAATGATGGGATAGAACGGTACTCGGACCGGTATTTAAAGAAAAGAAAAATTGGTGTGTCAATAGACGAGCATCCCTTTCATTTGGAGCTTTTCCCACAGGAACTTTATCAAGGAATGGGAATCAACAAGAAAAAACTGCTAGCGCTCTCGAGTTTAAAGAAAAGCGACGACGTTTTCACGGGCTCGAAGGACGGCGAGGCCGAAGGCTTATCTATGCTGGAAAAATTGAAGGAACTAGCTGAAGAAGATGAAGAAGAAGGTGTTGGTGCCGCTAGAGAACACGAAAACGAGGGCGAAGAACAGGATGACGAATTCGATGACGATGACGATGACGACGATTACAACGCAGAAAAGTACTTTGATGACGGTGATGATGACTTCGGAGCTGAAGAAGAATATGGCGATGAGCCTGCGTTTTAAAGTTGGCGTTTATGTTTGTATTCATTCACGTCTCGATACGTAAAAAGTCATGCCCTCGAATACCGCGGCTTGCTGGGGCATCACATACTCCTTAGGCTTGTTTTACTTTTTGCATTATATCAAATCAAAATCTTGGACACAGGTAACTTTCTAATGGGTAGCTGCATTGCCAGAAATGAGTTTCGGTCAGCTTTGGCAAGCACTGTATCTATGGGAAATATAGAGCATACTAATATTTAATTTCCTTCATGCGAAGTCATCCATCTAATGATTTACTGTCCTTATTGCCAAGCGTGCGCAACAATCGAGAGCTATCCTCTCAAATTATAACTCAACAGTGCTGAGCTCATGCATTTATGCTTTTTTTACTATAAAAGACCCTAACTTTGTAGCGTTAAATTGGTTCCGCCGAGGAACTTGTAGTGCTGTTTTCGTTCCTCGATAACCCTCCTATTACTAATTTTTGTAGTGTATTTATTATGCATTAATATTGTCTCAAATTGAATTTGTTTCATTCTTATGTGTCTGTTGTTGATTTTACACCCCTCATACGTTCAGAGATCTGAGTGGAATGCCAACATGCTGTTAAGTGGATGGAGGTGGTCTTCTTCGTGGAGGCGAAGGGGATGAATTCCTTGACCTGAGCGGTGAGTCAGTAGGTAGTGGAGGTAATTTTGGAGTTGCTGGTCGGCTATGCATACTTAATTTACCGGACACATTTTTTGGAATTCTTGGCATCGAAGGCGGTGTGCCATTAGGGATTGTTGATGTTCGCTCAAAACGTTCAGGCCTATTGTGGTCAGCGTCCCTATCTTCAGGGTCGACTCCTACTACTTTTTGAAGTGCTTCAAGGTCAAGCCTGTTTCCCTGATCAAGAATGTCACTTGAAGGATTTTTAATGGATTTCCATTTTTCCTTGAGCTGCTTCAATTTGGCAAAAAGAGGCTCAGTAGTACCCGTGCTGTTTACGGTCGAATGACTCTCTTGCGAGTTATGAGTAGTTTGTGATTCGTTGGTGGCGTTTGTTGAAATGGAGGACGTAAAATCGACTCTTGGGCCTGCTGTCTGAGGGAAAATTCTCTCTTCGTGGAAGTTAGGAGTCTCTTGACGAAGACGAGAGGCGTGCATATAGCCCGTACTTGTCTTTACAGGTGAATTGGTCTCAAAATTCGGTAATTTTGAAGGCAAAGGTGGCGGGCATCTCTCAGATAGTGAAGCTTCAAAATTACTCTCCTCTTCAGCTTCCGGTAATCTCGCCTGAGATGTAAGTACCACAGGATGAAATGTTAGCTCCATGTAAACTTTTCCTGCCTCTTCAGATCCGAAGAACAAAGGAAACCAGTCGTCGTGACCATCTTCTGGATCTTTGTATAGTGCTGGCGTCAAGTCGACTTCGCATTGTCCGATAAGTTTTGGAGGAGATCTATCGTCAAACAGCTCAACTGACAATGTTGGTTTCACATCAGGAGTCAGATCAAATTTAGTGTAGAATTGGAATTTTGGCGTTTGACCCCCACGATATGCTACTTCGGATGCCTCTGTCATATGACCAATTCTAAGTCGAACAAAAGGGCTCTGCTTGTCCATCTTCCGAAGGTTAGGGAGATCTTTTGCTCGACTTACATATACTTCGATAACACCATTGGCTCCACCAAATATATTATTAGGATACTCTTGCATGGTTCGCAATCTTGTATTTATGAACTCTATTCGATCGAGTAACGAGATTTGGTGATGCCGTGTTTTGACATAAAATCAATAAGCACGTGATCAACTTTTGGCACCTATAACGTCGTTAGTTCCAAGTCTAGTCAGAGGCGGTCTTTCATATCCTAAGCTCTGTATCGGCTTTGTTGAGATGTTCGACCGCCTTTATTGTCCCTATCTTGTTCACTGGTACGTAGATTGCCGAATTGTCTTTTCATAGTTTTTTCCTCGTTTCTGCCGGTATTTTTAAGAGACCCGTGCGGTTTTGACGAGCTTTTAGTGGGAAACCTAATAGATTCTCGAGTCTCGGCAGAAGGTTTTGATCTTTTTGAAAAATTGCTCTCTTGATCCATCGGACGCTTTCTTTTGGAGATCTCAGGTGAAGGGCGGCCCATCGTGCGTTTATCATTGATCTCAATTTGATTCACGGAGGAGCTATTGTACCTGCTTTCCCGAGCGGAGGAACTCTCTGGTGGATGGATTTCAGCTGCACGAGGCGAAGAATGTCTTTTAAGAATAGACTTCGAAGATCTCGCAAGTTCAAGGCTCGGGAGTCCTTCGAACCTAGTCCCTGTTCTGTTAGAGCGAAGAGATCTCTCGGAGAGATCTGGATTTGCTGCATCCATCTTGGAACCTCGATTTCTTTGAGTGTCTGGGCTTTTACCAAGCTTCTGCGCAGATTGGCTTTGCTCATTAGGCAGAGGCGCTCCTGAACCCGAGAATCTCGATTTAGTGAGAGGTTGCGCTCCGGCTCCCCCGTATCTAGACGATTCGCGGCGGTCTTCTTTCAAATTTGCTGAGCTCTCGCGGGCATTTGATGCAGGATTGGAAGTTTTAGTATCGCGACGTCCACTAATTTCATTGCCATACTCAATTTTCGCAGTTTTCCTGTTTTTGCTCGCCTTCTTCTCTCGAGGAAGACTAATGGACTGGCATGCGTTAGCGATTTCGCTCAAAAAATATGTAAATCTCTCATGGTCAAAGTTTGATACCAAGCTCCTGAAATAATCTTCCAAGAGATCGGCCACGCCAGATCGGTAGTCCTCCAAAGACGACGTCTTGTTCTCAATGCTTCGAAGCTCAAAGTAAGCATTTTTATTTCTTATCCGTCTCTTGACCAGGTTCATATCATCCGCCTTCAAATGTTCTAATATTTCATCCATTTCATCAAGAACTTCGAACATGGGTAGATTCTGTGTTGCGTCAAATCTCGTCGATTTTTTTACGATGACAGTTTGATCTTTTTCTTTAGGGGCCGAAACTTCTTGCTCTGATAACGATTCTGCCTTGTTCTCCTCGTTTAGCTCTAGTGGTTCCGTAGAAGCTACCTTTTCACTTCCTAATCGCACAAGACGCTCATATTGTGCGATTTCTTCCTTCTCTGCTAAAAAGGCTCGGTCTTCGTCCTTTAACTCAAAATGATATATGCTCCGCAAGCTCGACGAGCTCTTCAACCGCGCTTTGAGGTGCCCGACTAATGCATTGCTGGGAAGCTTGATGTCTTCTCTTTGGTCTTCGACGAGGTATCTCTCTATAGCCCATATTAAGTATTCAATGTGCTCCGTGGCAATGGGAAATACGTTTGAAAAATATTTCATGCATTCGATGCCATTACGAATGGACATGTAATTCTTTTCCATCAAAATGTCTACCAGATCATCAAGAAGTGTATTGTGAAGGTCGAACAACGAATCAAAACCACTTTCTTCCTCATTTTTAGTCGCGCTCAAATACTCCGTCACCATTTCAAGGAAAAAACCAATATTGCTAGCCTCATGAGTGGTTGATGAGAACAGCAAAGTTCGGAGAATGCCCGAATTTACAAGCATTTCAAAAATTCGGAAAACACCAGCTTTTTTGAACACATTGGAAGCGAAATAAAATGCGTACATCGCATCGCATGGAGAGAAAAGAACCCTGGGTACCATGCAAAGCTGAATAAAATCTTTCATTTCTGCTTTAGTCCAGTTCCATTTCTCGGCCACTTTCACCAAATACGTGGACGTTCTATTGAATGTTGCTTGGTGCGACAAGCAGCTAGCCATTAAATTTTCGATCTTCTTAGAGAGTTCAGACAGTTTTTTATCAGACTTGGTTTGACGCTTAATGGTCTCCAAATAAATTTTCTCCTCGTCATATACCGACCGGTCAAAATGGACTTCGTGAAGCGAAAATATCCAGAAACTAAGGAAAAGTGGCTTCTCTAGATTTCCATATTTCGTTTTATCACTTATGAAGAACATTTCGTCTTCGATAAGATCAGTTGGATTGTTGTTAGTTTGGTTTTTCAAATAAAAATCTCTCCACAATTCAAATGCCCACTCAATTGAAACGTTTTGGTCATTAACCAAGGTGCTGAAGGGCAAAACATGATCCTCAAATGTTTTTGCGTCTAAAAAGTATTTGCACGTCGATATGAAGGACCAAAGTAAAGAATTCATATCGTCGCATTTTGATGACAGCACTTTGTAGTGAGTATCTTCAAACATAAGCCGGAGCTGCAATCGGTAAAGGATGATAACGATCTCGGTAAGAGAATCAAGAGCGATAAAATCAGTCAAAAGTCTCTTTGAGCACCTCCGGTTATCATCTCTAACATCCCGAATGATGCGCCTTGCCGCAAGCTGAAGCGGCTTGCCAGAATTCAGCATTATCAGCTGTTTCTTGTTGACGTCGTATTGGCTTTTTATTCCAGCAACTGTGAAAAGCAATTGTCTCAGGATGACCAAAGGTATATCACTTCCTTGCCGTAATGTCTTGACAATAAATCTCACAATGTTCCCAACATCCATTTTAGGACAGTTCTTCACTAACTCGGCAATAAAATTTGCTAACCTGGACAACCATGTCAAAAGATTGATACCATCGGCCTGCACGACTGCCCTTCCTGATGTCAGTCTTGAAAGAAGAATATATTGAAGCACATCATAAGCAAATGGACTGAAGAAAAGAGACGTTTTCACAACCAATTCTGAAACTTTGTCGTAATTCTCAATTTGATTAACGATAGGATGCAGGGCACTCAGTGGGTTGGCTGATACCAGCTTCCCTAATCCAGGAGCTCGAAGATCAATGTTATCAACGCTTAACGATTTCAAAGCACTTCTTGCCTTTTTCTCGTACTTATTCCACGCGACTTTGATGAAAAGTTCGTCTTGAGAAAGCTTCGAGTACATCTCATTGTACAGATAGCAGCGTGTTTCAAAACGAAACAAGCGCATAACATTGTATACTTCATTCACAGTCGGAAGGTTCTCTGAGAGAAGCGGAAGCGCTGGGAAAATGAATTTCCTAAAGTAGTCAACCCAACGAGAAATGTTCTCTGCACTTGAGTTTGTTTCTATGTCCCTCAGCGCCATTCGACATAGCTTGCTAATGGTTGTCGGTACGACTGCCAGTCGAGGGCCCACGGAAGAGAGCCATTCGTGAGATAGCTGGAAAAGGGCTTCTATATTAGGGATCGATGGGACATCACTCCCCCAATCTTCGTGGTAAAAGCTGAATATGAAATTCGACTCTTTCCACATGTTTGTATCATGACTCTTAACCTCTCTGAACCTATGGCCCGGCGTCTGCGGTTCGTCAAATTTGGACTTACTTAACACGGAGTGATCTTTGTTCAATTCAGGACCAAAGACCATTGATTTGTAAAGCGGAGTCAAAGCAAAATCAAAGGCCTTGATCAGTTCCTTAACAAGGCTGTCCTTCAGTAGCGCAAGTCGTTGAAATTTTAAGAAACCGTACATGAACGGTATTGTCAAGCCATGAACAATTAATCTCTCTAGAAGTAACAGTTTGCCTCCATAGAATATCCTTTTTTCTACTTCTTTTTTGCTGTCAGCAATATCTTCAGTAATAGCTTCCTCTTGAGTCGTTGCAGAGAATTTCGCGTAATTCTGTCGTTGTTCATTGTTTTCCTCAGCTTTTCCTTCACTGTCATCAGCGAGTGCTGCGGCCATTGCCAAGGGATTCAGAATTCCTTGATTACTCTCAGATTCCAAATCCCTATACCTCTTCTCCGTATAATCATTGATCTTTTCATCATCGGGGCCTATGTTCTCAAATATGGAGCCGAAAGATATAAAGCCGCACTTAATTAAGACACAGCACATGTCATAAACTTGGACCTCGATGGTCCGATCGTTAAGTAGTTCTGATAAAATCTTAGCCGCCACGATGCTTCCTCCTCGGCCTAAATTGGAATCAGCCTCGAGGTGAGAGGCCTCCTGCTGAGGCCAGAAGTCCGAAGCGCGCAAAAATTCAACAAGAAACTTATAACCTTGAGGTAAGTAAAATGCAGAGGTCCGCAGAATCACTTCCAAAGACTTTATGGGATCTAAAGAATATTTTCCAATGATGCACTGCATCTGACTCCAATAGTACTTTACTCTCATGTCCTTGTAGCCATCATTATACGCTGTGAATAGGAAAGTGATCAGGGAAGAAAACCCCACGGCATGTTCGCCCAGCAAGTTGTATTTTTTTATAATGTATCGACTTTCAAGCAATTGTCGCTTGAATAGTCCTCTCTGCTGAGCAGTAAATTTTCCGGCTCTTTCTAACAGCTTGTCATCTGAGATATAAGTGCTGAAAGCGTCATTTAATGAGGGAAGGGATATCATGAGCTCAACCAATCGATCCGTCTTGTCCGGAAAAGAGTTTATCATTGAGATAAATACCTTGGCATTTCTTGGTGAGTTCATTGAGCATACCTCAGTCACCAACGCACTTAGTCTCGTCAGGTCTATAGTGCTTTGAAAAGCGTTGGGATCAGCCGTCAACAGCAGACAGTCATAAAATATCAATTTTATTTTGTCTTCTGCTTCCTTTTCGTTTGGTGCATCTCGTAGCTCATTCATAAGCTTGGCAGATCGCTCCTTCCAATTGACAGAGAATTCCTCATCAAATATGAATTTGCTGGATAAAAACTCTGTCCCTGATGCAGCGAGACCAGTGATACGACCTTCTACGATACTCATGGTCTCTAATTTCTCGTTTTTCTTACTGTCACGGTAATCTCTTGATATTGGTACATAGGCTAATTTTTCAATATCATAAGTGTCTTCAATGAACTAGTCGATGAGATTGGAAAACCAGCGGAAACAAAATGGTATGGCGGCATTTTTAAATCACAATTGCAACTACTGGCGAGTTAGGCATTTACTAACTTCAAGTCTTAGTCCGACAAGCATAAAGAGCAGCAGCTTTTTCAAACGATGAAGCACAAGCACCTGGGGCTTGGGAATGAATCGACGACGAAAGAGGAATGGATGATCCATGTTAAACGAGATACTTATTATAGTCTTCTGGCCCATAGTATGTCGGTTGAATATTTAACGCTGTCCAGAGACAACACCAGCAAAAGGATCACTGAGATGGAACTTATCAATAAAATGTGCGACGACCTCTGCAAGAAGCCCAGAAACGGCTTGCAGAGCGATTCGCGTCCCATAAAGATACAGCGGACATGAGGCCAAATCAAGTATTTTTGAGTCTAAATATGGGAGACATACTTCTTCCTGCCAGTGGTCAACTGGTCGAAGCAATTTCGGCAAACACAACACGCCCGTCGACGTTTGCCCTATCCACTTTCCTCTGTATAGTGCGCAACAACGAGACACTGGATTTCTCGAACCACAATTCGGCTATTCCAGAACCGCTGGGCAGATCTACCAAGTTCATTTTGAGTACTTTGGCGGGTGAAAGTTTCTCTACGAAAACAATGAGGGCCTGAGAATCAGTTCCAATAGGCAAGTTTCGTATTCTCAAAAACTCTGCAGCCCTTTGACTGCTTAGCGACACGTACAGACTCGACCCATATGGTTTAGGAGCCGGTCTAGAACTTTTAGTCACCTGCTGCTTCCTGTTGCTGTCCTCCACTTCGAAAGGTTTTCTTTCGCGATTAGCGAATTTCGCCTTTTTTGGAGCATTTTTCGACTGAATTTCCCGCAAAAGGAGACCAACATCGCTCGCACTTACCAATTTGCCATTGATTACTCGAAATCCATCTTTTTGACCTTGTACTGCTCCTTTTTTCACGCCCTTCTTGACCGGTAATGATAATCTATCAGCTAGCGTTTTTTCACCAATATTGGCTTGTTTAGAGCGCTTGTTTTTGGATTTGGCAAGTAATTTTTGTCTCTTCGTTTTTTGCACCCCCATTTCAACTTAACTGTCTCTATGTTGAGGTATTCTACTGCGTTAATGTCTGCTCCTTTCAAGCGATGATACTGTCGATCTTCCAATGTTTAAGATTCTGAAAAAATTTTGACTTAGTTTGATATAGGGGATCTCTTTTAATATCACTAACTAAAGAACAAAGCTCAAGATGCCCGAGACCAATTCGTTCGCCATCCAAGGATATAATCTTTCAAAGCTTTTGAAAAGACTGGAAGATGCTACCGCGAGACTGGAAGACGTGACGCTATATCAAGAGGGCTACATCCAGTCTAAATTACAGGCAACTGAGAAGGGAACTGCTGGCCAACTGCAAGAATTGGGAACTCAAGGTCAGCTTTCAGGACCTTCAGGTGCCAAGGAGACATTACCCAGTACTGGTGCATCAGCAGGTCTGAAATCAGACGTGAAGAAAGAAAAGACAGAAGGAGCGACTGAGACTGAACCAATATCCATAAAGGAGCTCTCGACACTCATTAGGACGACCATCGAACCTCTTTCCAAATTGTCAGAGGAAATCGACCCGCTGGTTGGAGAGTCAATACACTATTTTCTGGGGGCTTTTGAAGCCGAACTTGAATTCCTTAAGGCTGCCGTTGTTTCCAAAAAGCCCGATTACGCGTCAGATGCATTTGCGAAGGCTTTGAAACCAATCAACGAAAAAATCTTGGCGATAGGATCTTTGAAGGATAAGAACCGTCAAAGCAAAGTTTTTGCATATCTCAATGCTGTCGCGGAGGGCGCACCCCTTTTTGGGTGGATTGGTACGGACACACCGGTTCAAATGATTGCCGATTTCAAAGATGCCGCTCAGTTTTGGACTAATAGGGTTTTGAAAGAATTCAAAGCTTCCGATCCTCACAGTGTCGAATGGGTTAAAAGGTTCCTAGCAACTTTCGATGAACTCAAAGCTTATGTTAAGCAGTACCATACCACTGGTCCCTCTTGGAGCACTAAGAATGGAATTGATTTTGCTGACGCGTATGAATCTGTTATCAATGGAGGAGAAACATCAGCGTCGAAGCCAGCGGCTGCTGCTTCTGCTGGCAGCGCAGGTCCTCCGCCACCACCTCCACCTCCGGCCCCACCATCATCAGTGTTTGAAGTTGAGAAAGATTCTGAGGAAAAGGGCGGCATGAACGCCGTTTTTGCACAGTTGAATCAAGGTGAGGATATCACTCATTCCCTAAGGAAAGTTGATAAGTCGCAGCAAACACATAAGAACCCTGAACTACGTGCAAGCTCGGGGGTACCTTTGGCGAAAACGCCACCCCCAAGGCCAAAAAAACCCAACACTCTGAAGACCAAGAAACCGGCCAGAAAAGAATTGGTCGGTAACAAATGGTTTGTGGAGGGATTTGACAATGAGGCCGCTCCGTTGGTCATTGCAGCCAGCAAAGATGAGTCTGTTTACATTGGCGACTGCACCAATACTCTCGTTCAAATCAAGGGCAAAGTTAACGCCGTTACTTTGAGTGGGACACTTGGTTGTAGCGTTGTTTTGGACAGTAGCATTTCAGGTATGGATATTATTAAATCCGCTAAGTTTGGAGTGCAGATAGAGCAATTCATTCCTCAGATCAGCATTGATAAGAGTGACAACGGTAACATTTACTTGAGCATGGAATCTTCAAATTCAGAGATTTATACTTCTAGTTCAACAGCTGTAAACGTGAATCTGCCAATTGGGGATGATGGTGATTATGTTGAGTTTCCAATTCCCGAACAGTTGAAGCACACCTTTGCGGATGGCAAAATGAAAAGTACCGTCTTTGAACACGCAGGTTGAGGCTTGCTCCCATAGCTCGAGGGAATTGTCTTTCATTCTTTTCATTACATTGGGCTTATGTACAGGGGATTCATATATACATCCAATCCATTGTTCATCTTGTAAAATCCGCTTATTTACCTCTTCTCACGTAGTACATGTAAGCACGCTCGTGAGTTGGCATGCCAAAGGGAGAAATGACTTCCGAGTGGCCAGGGCGCGCCACAGGATCTCTCAGGTAAACGGCATGGCATGTTTTGAAGGATATTTCCAGGTGATGAGGAAGAATTGCAAATGGTGCAAGGAATGGTCTAGGTTTCCAAGGAGTAAAATAAGATCTCGAAGGATCTTGACGTCCAAACACACCCTTCTGCCATGGCAGATGTATAGCATTTCTTGCCTTGTTTTCATCTTCTCCCAACTCCTTCAAATTCAATGGAGCAAGAGTTGAAAGTCTTGACGCCCACTTAGAATCGAAAGGAATAGAAAGCGTTTGCTCGCTCGCTCTTTTTGATTCGTAAAGCTTTCTTACGTAGTCGTCCTGCGATGCTAAAAGCTCCGACACTGTATTTTTGGCTGCTCTCAAAGATTTTTTGGCGCCGTCTGACAAACTCTTTTGTGATTCTTCGGTTGGATTGAGAAGGCTTCGTGCAATCTTCTCCACTTCCGCCTGCTTCTTCCCCTTTATATCTCTGACTGGCAACTGACCAGACTTCAGCAAATCCTGGTAGCAGCGTAGCGCCATTTTGCCCAAGACGCTGTCTCCATAGAATTGAGGTTGGAAATCCTCTGCAAGTGGTGAATCTGGATCAGAAGCCGACGTCCCAGCCTGGATAAGTTTCGTTACAACCGATTCCTTAGTACAGTTTTTGATCTCTTTTTCCATTCTGGAAGTCAAAGTAGCGTTATAATTTTGCAAGAACTCAAGATACTCCTGCTTCTTGGGACTGGAATCTTCCAGGGATCTAAGCTTGTCCTGTTTCTTTTCCCACATCTGCCGAGGCGATGACTTGGCCTCTTTCACGTACTTGTTCCAAACCGCGACTTGGACCCGATCGACTTTGAGTGCTTCCTGAAACCCCGGTTTCTTCGCGCCCAAAGCTTGAAGAACTTTTTCTGGGTTGACGTTGAACACATCACCTGCCTTTAATGTATATCCAGGCTGTGTGATTTTGACACCATTCACACGCACATTTCCATGCAAAATGAATTGTCTGGCCTGTCTCACCGAAGACGCAAACATCGCCCTAAACAGAGCAAAATCTAACCGCTTTTCAAGCACGGCAAACGTTTGAATCAAAATGGGCGTAGGCTGCATCTCACCACCACGTAAGGAAGCGTCCAATTGAGCAACGGAATGCAGTTTTGGCGTGAAAAAAGTTTGCCAACGGCCCTCGGTCAAATGCTCACCATGGTACGCTCTCGTTTCTTGTTTTGCTGTCCATTTCTGCTGGTATAAAGTTTTGGATCTGAAATCGACATTGCCCTTTTTGTACAGATTGAAAAGGTTATATTTGTTAAATGAAGTTCTTATCCGCCCACGACTCAAGGACTTCAGAAGCACAGCCTTTCTAGGCATTTTGAACCCTTGGATGGCACGTTGAAACCAGGCTTATTTGGTTCAATTTTGGCTCTTCATGATGGCTTTCCTCAGTAGATAGCAGCTCATTTTCTGAAAATTTTCCAAAATCATGAAACCACGTGATTTGTTATTGAAGGATTTTATTTTGAAAGTACCATCAACATTAAGCATGCTGATTGGCATTAGCGCGAAAACAAGCCCGGACAGGATAACACTGCCGGCAGCGGCAATTGGCCATGAAACATGAGTGAGCCGTGGAGCACTGAGGATGAGATCCGCTTGCTGCGCTGGATCGGCGAATTCAAGCCAATTGGCGTCAACAAACATTTCCACATGATCAGCATTTTGGAGAAATTGAACAATCCGGACAAATTCCCAGTTGTTTTGTTGTTTGACAAGCTGAAAAGCGGTGCCCAACGGACGTATCTTGCGCAAGACGTGTGGACGAAACTTGCTGATTATTACGTCCTGGAAAAGCTGGATAAAATGGACGATGCATTGGAAGCCGAACATGAGAACGGAAATCGGGACTCTGACGGTTTGTCAGGTCCAATGCGTACGAATTGGACAAGTAAACGTGAGTTTTCCCTTCCCTGGGAAGAGTACGGGGAATTGATGGTTTCGAACGCGCGAGACGGCCTCGAAACGGCTCCTGACGCGAAGAATGACGAGGATTCGATATCTCCGGCGTCAGTGGCGTCAGCGGATAATGGGCCCGTACGCCGCGTAACACGCTCTGCTGTGACGACCCGCAGTAATGCGCGGACCACGCGATCTCACGCTACGGAAAGCGACGCGGCCCCGCAAGACGTCAAGGATTCGGCGCCTGAGCCGGTCCCGGAGCCGGAATCTGAACCGAAACGGGAGCCGGACCAACCTATCAGCGACGACGACGACCACCAGGCGCCCGCTGAAGCGCGCAGCAAACCGGAACTCGAAAAACCGCCCCTCAAGAGGACACGGGTGTCGACGCGCACCCAGACGGCATCTGTTGCGACAGCGTCAGCTGCGACAGCAGCTGACGAACCCCTGCAACCGGTGCCAGAGACCGCGGACGACACGGCAGCCGCGGGCAAAAAGGGCAAAAAGCCCAGCACCGCTGCTTCCAAAGACACTGCGACGCCGGCGCCACGCGCGAGCAGTCGCGTGGCGAGCCGGCTGCGGAACCGGAAATGACAGAGTGCGGTTAAAGCACGGGACTTTGATAATGATACGTATCTGATATAGAAGCGGCTAGAAGTCTAGTTGATCTTCAAGAGTTCGACGTCGAACACGAGGGTCGCGTTGGGAGGGATTAGGCCAGGGAAACCACGAGGGCCGTACGCGTACGGACCTGGAATGGTAAGTCTGGCCTTTTCACCGACAGAAAGTTTTGGGATGCCGACGTCCCAGCCCTTGATCACCTGACCAACGCCGATGTTACATTGGAAGGGGGACCCTCTATCGACGGAGGAGTCGAATTTTTGGCCGTTTTCCAACGTACCAACGTAGTGGATGGTCACCAAGTCACCAGTCTTTGGGAAAGACTTGGCGTCACCTGGCGCGATTCTGTCGATCTTGACGTTACCTTCGATGACTTCAGACATGGTCAATTGACTTAATACCTATGTAGAGACACAGGTTTCATGGCAAAAACTGATTTTATAGATATTACAGCCTCTGTAGAACGTCGACGACGGTAGAGTGTTACCCGGATACCCACAAAGCCGGGTAACAATAGCCTACAGAAAGTACATCAACCTGTCAGAGCGGGCTCGTGTCGCGTTCTACGAGTATGAGTACTCAATGAGTAACGTCAGTGTCGAGCGTGCGACAGGCGGCGAAACGCTTTATTCCAGTAAATAGATCTACAGCAGCAAATCACGGGCTACAGTGCACTTGAGTTTGATGGCCCTCGACTTCAGGAACGCTTTCCACACTAGCGACCCGTCCACCAATCGTCAATAGTACTTCAACACACCAAAAGAGCACCGCGTCAGATACCGTCTGTTGCTCGAGTTCCGAGATGCTTGTTTGGGCTTTCACTGGATGCATTGGGTCAGCATCTTCATTCTACGTGGTGTCAGATTTGAGTGTTCGTACAAAATGGCTGTCCTACGTCGAGGTAACTGTGAGCGAAGAGCGTAGGCCGCACCTGTGCAGCGGGTAACCGCTGGCGAGATAAGACCCTTTCCTTACTGTGCTACTGTGCTTCTTACCTACCGGGCACGCAGTGCCCGGGGACGGATCGTGGCCGGATCAGAGCCGGATCGGGTCCAGAGCGCTCGGCAGGCGCACTCTCATGCGCCTCGCTCGTTACGTATGCTGGCCAAACCAAATTGCAACCGGATCGTCTAGAACACATCTTTTTTTTTCTTGGCGCGCCAGCGCCGAGATGCCCAAAGCCTTCCAGAAGGTCTGGAGCCTGGCACGAGCAGCAGCGAAGGAAGCGAAGCAGCGAGGGCCAGAACATATCGTCGTCGGAATGCAAGAGAAATCCAGGTTCGAAATAATATATAATGGTATGTAGCCTACCAGGGTTGCCACGATGCCAGCCCTTGCCTAGCGTTACTTCCGCCAACCACAACATGAACGGTGTCTACGGTTTCCAAATTTTCATTTTGGTAGTGTGTCAGCTGGCGGAGTTTGCGCTGGCGCACAATGCGAGTTTCAGCGTCTCGGTAAAGGACCCGAGCGCCGTTATACGTGAATTCGAGGCGTGGCAGCAGTCCTCGCAGTGGAATGGCGAATTTCTGTCCAACGGCTCGGACGTGCATTTGCCGCTTACGGCAGCGACGAGTGGACTCGTTATAGTTGACATTAGCGGGGCCGGCAGCAGCGGCGGCGGCGGCACCGCCGCCGGGCCTGGCCTCACCTTGTACGTCAGCCGCGACGGATATGCATCCGTAGGCACAAGCGCTTGGATCACCGTTGGCAACGACGGTGCGCTGACGCTGACAAGAAACACGTCGTCTGCCACGAACGGGTTCTTTGTGGCACAGGGTCTGCTCAAGTACCGCACAAGCGAATGGTACCTCTACGAAGAGACTGGCCAAATTGGGATCAAGGCTGCCACTCCCGCTTCCGGTGAGGCCCCAAAGACGCTAGCCGATCCGGTCTACTTGAGTGCAGTTTCTACGCAGAACTCTCTTCGCAAGCGGTCTGCGCACCACTGGAACGGAAACGCGAACTGCACGGAGGCGGCGGACCCAACGCAGCGTCGTCTGAACTGGAATGCAACCCGGCCGCTGCGTCAAGAGTATAGAGACGTGGCTATCAGGTAGAGGTTCTGGAGATAGATTATGGATATATCGTTTTGTACGGGTCAAGTTCTGCAATAAAGAGGTATCTAGAGTTCGTGGTAGACGGAACAGGCCGTTTCCTGAGCTGCGCAAATAGTGGTTTTTCTTGAGTTTTACGTCAGATGCGAAGTGGACGACAAGAGTTCGAACAGGTTTTCTCTGAATAGTTATCCACGCAACGCATTCGCACGTGTTCGTCCGACTTCCTCGACTTTCTAACACGACTGAAAGTCAATATCCGCCTTAAAAATACTAACTCTACAGTCTACAATTTTACCGTCACCGCCAAACGGTGATCCGCGCGAAAAAAGCTAAACCCGTATACATTGCTCAGCTTGCCACGCGTAGCCGTTGACACTGGTCATCGCGGTTTTCGTTAGAGGTGCGGGTCGTACCACGCGGTAACCATGCATGTAGCAGCCCAGTAACCTGCGAGGTTTGAGAGTAAGAGTTGGGAACGAGAGTGATGGGCGACAGAACAACATAAAAAGACGGTGAGATGCCCGACACGTTCGACCTAAACGCACAGGTGCTGCGTTGCACGTTTATCGAGCAAGATTGCCATGAAACTTGCTTTCACTTTATTTTTCACGGTTGTCAACAGCTTAGCTGTTAGTGTTATCAATACAGACGATTATCAGGAGTGGGCATTATCAAACCCAAACAATACTTACGAAAACGTTGTCGAGCCAATAGAAAGTTGTAACGTTGTAACACTTGAAAGCGTTGACGAGAATGAAAATGTAGTTGATACCTTCCAACTGGAACTTGATGGCGATGCTCTCGAATGGTGGTCTGAACAGACTAACAGTTTGATACCGGCTAATGACTCCAACTACACTACATCAATAGACCAGACACTGCAACCTCAGCCTACGAGTTTATCTACTACTGCTGTCTCAGGCGTAAACAGTTCTTTATTCAAGCGTTTGCCAGCCACTATTAAGAACTGTGGATGGTTTTGTGGCTTGAGCTATCACTGCCGTGGTGCTTTAACAGCCTGTAAGAATTGTCGTGGCTTTGGTAAGAGATGGCTTAAACATTGCGTTTTATCGTGGTGAAATTAGTCCGAAGTAATTATGAAACAAAACAGTCACGAAACGTAAATGTACCTGAATCTAGCTATCTTAACATCGTACTTGAGGTTGTTGGAAGGGGACGGCGAGAAGTCACACCGTCAAGTTGCACATTCAGAAGCGCGTATCACGTGACTACACCGACAGAATAAAATCAGCCTAACTCAAATAATTATTCGAACTAGTCTCCACAGATGGCAATGAAACTACCTCACCTAAGCTGTTTGCTTGTATCTCTTTTCCCTTTTAACTCTTTGGCGGGGTTACGACTGATCCAAACAATATAGGAACTTGTCCCTCAGGTGAAGCTGTCAACATCTATATCGCTTTGTACGGAAAACGTTCGGTTTAGAGTATAGCTTATCCTTCATCCTTTAGCTTACATTCTTTGGCCAATTTTCGGCTATGTCGCTGCACCCTTGAAAGTCAAAAGTATCCGGCGTTAAGCACTTGCCGTTGTCAATACAAGTCACGTGACATCTCCTGTATCTTCCTCACCTCCCGCACATCTTTCCCATTTGGGTTTCCTCTTTCCCCTTCAGACTCAAGCCAAAGTCAACGGATCATTACCCGTGCCGGAAATGACCGGAGCACTAGGTTCCGCGATCCGCGCAAAAAAGATGAACAACCCATACATCACAATGCTACCTTCACCACCCATACCCCTTTGTATTAAATAAGCTCCAACCGGTTTTCCTAAAGGGGCACCCGTGCCCCTTTTGCAGTAGCCAAGTAAACATTCTTGGCCGCGTAGGGCTCGCATAGAGCCCACGCAGGCCCTACGCAGGGCCGCGAAGGGCCGCAAAGGGCATACTACCAAATCCAGCTAGACCCGCGTCTCAAAGGCCTTGTTTTTCAAATATAGCGTACCGTCCCGGAGTCTAGATTAGGCTCTATTGCCTAACTCGTCACGCCTAGCTGTTTCAACAGGCAATCGCTGTTGACATTGGTCGCGGTCTTCGTTAGAGGCATGGGCCGTAAACAGTGGAAACCATACTTGCTGTGGCCCAAGAATGACATGTGAGGATTGAGAGTGTGAGTCGAGAACCAGAGTGGTGGCGGGCAGAAAAGACGTATAAATACGCTAACAGATGGAAAGCTCTTCGAAGAGGTTCGTAGATTTCCTTTGCATCTCTCACAAATACAAGGATTGCTTGCTCAAGATCACACATTCGCTTCTAGTCTGCACTTACTCCCCCAATCAAACCTAACGTTGAACAAAATGCAATTCTCCACTGTCGCTATCATCGCCGCTGCCGCTGCCGTTGTCTCCGCTGACTCCACTGTCGCTGCCGTCTCTCAAATCACCGACGGTCAGATCCAGGCTACCTCTGCTCCAGCTACCACCGCTACCACGGCTGTCACCTCCGCTTCTGCTCCAGCCAACGCGACCTCCATCTCTATCCAGACTGCTAACGGTGCTGCCGTTGTCGGCTCTGGTGCCGCTGCGTTTGCCGGTTTGGCCGCTGCTGGTGCTTTCTTGCTTTAAGCGAGCTTGAAATGGCCGTGTGACAGCAGGTGCTATCGCACCTGCTGTTCGATACCCTTGCGCGGCGTCTCCCGGATTCTTATGGTTTAGCACTACGTACGTACTTCTTTTTAGGCGAAATATGAAAAAAGAAGCTTTTTAAGGTTTTCTATGCATAACGGTCTCCTGTGACTTCATAACGATGGCTGACGCGACGAAGACGAAACAACCAGCTGTGCTATTCGAGCGATGTGTAGTGCAAGTTTGTGTAAGCAGCTGGCCGCGAGCGGCGCGGGTCGCTGCCCCGGTGACAGCGATTAAAGCGCTATAACGAGCTTTTCGCCCGAATTCTTGCCTGTCTTGATCGCCTCTAGCACCTTTGGGACATCCTCAAGCCCGTTCTTGTAGACCTTGATCGGGATGTGGTGGATCTCGCCGCTCGCGAGCTTGGGCCTGATGAACTTCAAAAAATTGATAATGGTCTCCCGGTACTCAGGGCTTGCGGGAAAGGTCACAGAGCCAAACGGAACTTCGTGTCCTGTAACTTGATACAATAGCGTGCCGTCGATGGTCACGTTGGATCTGCGGTCCGCATTAGGGATGGTTTCCTCAGACATGCCCGTCAATTGCACCAAGCGCGCAGGTTTCGTGCTTGCAGCGACTTTGTAAACCTGCTTGATCGTGTCCTCGTTGGACACTGCGTCCACAAGATGCGGGATTTCCGGGTATCTGCTCTTGATCTGCTCGATGACGTCCTTGTCGTGGTAGTCGAACAGCTCGTCAGCGCCGTACTCTTTCAGAATCTGCTCGTGCTTCTTTGACGCTACGGTAATGATCTTGGTGTACCCGTGCAAGCGCTTTGCCAACTGGATCAAAAACTGACCCACACCGGTCGCACCACCCCAGATAAGGATGGGGAAATCGTGTTGTGGCTCTTTGGGTTCCCAGACCTGTTTGTTCTTGAAATTGTTCTCAAGGATAGCGCCTGCAGTTAACAACGAAACGGGTAACGACGCAGCGGCTTCGAACGTCGTGACGGGGCCCTCTGGAAGCGTAGACATATTTGCCGGTTTCAATGGCAATTTGATGGCTAGCTTCGAATCTAAAGCAGAATACTCTGCAAAAGCACCATTGTCCGGGAATTTAACCGATGCGCCATGAACTAGCCCGAAAACTGTGTCACCGACCTGAAAATCGGACTTATCCACTTCCGATCCCACT
This sequence comes from Lachancea mirantina, assembly GCA_900074745.1. NCBI lineage: Eukaryota > Fungi > Ascomycota > Saccharomycetes > Saccharomycetales > Saccharomycetaceae > Lachancea > Lachancea mirantina. The sequence goes on from LT598464.1 coordinate 119,272, forward strand.
TTCACGACTTCACCAGCCACGTCACACCCAACTATCGAACCTCGAGGTCCGATCTTATAGGCAATGTGTTTCCAATCGGTTGGGTTTCCGGCGGCGGCCTTTACTCTGATAAGTAAACCTTCTTTGCCAATCTTCGGAGTTTTAACACTCGACTTAACGACGGGCTTGTCGCCTTCAATGACAACAGCCTTGATAGTTTCTGGAACAGCCATTTCTTCTTAAATTCTTTTCAACTGTTATCGTTGTCTCCAAGATATTTTTCAGTTAACCCGAAAGGACCTGCCTTAATGCGCGATGTGCCCCTTATATATATTTCTCGGATAGACCACTAATCTTAGAGGACAATCAACTTACTAACAAGGGCGTTGCGGATAGACTATAAACGGGATAGTTTGCCAACGGGATAAGTTGCCTAAAGGATCAGACCCCAACATTAGATGTGCCTGAAAAAGCTTAAGCCCATTGGCATACTGTGGCTTCTCATGTTTTGTATTTCAGAGTAAAATGGGATCTCGCTAACAAGTCTCAGAGGAGTAAAGCTCCCCCATCGTCGTGGGCTTTTCACTTCTAATTGTGTTCAGCGGTCGTATAAGTTATGAAATTAAATCTGAGCACTGCTCTCATGACTTCTCGATCTTTCGAGAAATACCTCAACTGCTCGTTTCTCTATTTTGTTTCTTAACCAATGCCCTTGATACGTGTTTTACCAACTTTTGACGTAGGCATGTGTCCAGGAGTTGTGAAACTAGGTTTTAGTGAGCCTTGTAGACCGAGAATCGAAGTTTCGTAAATTACAGATCAGCTTGGCCCTCCTGCAAAAACCTTACAAGATTGGAAGAGGGCAGATTTTCATCATGAAGATCTCGATGTTCGCTGACATAACAAAAACGAACCAAACAATTGTTCACTATATATAAGTATTGTAGCGTGTGTTTTTGCAAGCAGCCCGACCGCAGCGGCGCCGGTCACTGCGCTTAAAGCGCTATAACGAGCTTTTCGCCCGAATTCTTGCCCGTCTTGATGGCCTCCAACACCTCTGGGACGTCCTCAAGCCCGTCCTTGTAGACCTTGATCGGGATGTGGTGGATCTCGCCGCTCACGAGCTTGGGTCTGATGAACTTCAAGAAATTAATAATGGTCTCCCGGTACTCAGGGCTCGCGGGGATGGTAATAGAGCCAAACGGAACTTCGTATCCTGTCGCTTGATACAGTAGCGTACCGTCGATGGTCACGTTGGATCTGCGGTCGGCCTTGGGGATATTTTCCTCAGACATGGTCATCAATTGCACCAAGCGCGCAGGTTTCGTGTCGGCAGCAACTTTGTAAACCTGCTTGATCGTGTCCTCGTTGGACACTGCGTCCACAAGATGCGGGATTTCCGGGTATCTGCTCTTGATCTGCTCGATGACGTCCTTGTCGTGGTAGTCGAACAGCTCATCAGCGCCGTACTCCTTCAGAATTTGCTCGTGCTTCTTCGACGCTACTGCAATGATTTTCGTGTACCCGTGAAAGCGCTTTGCCAACTGGATCAAAAACTGACCCACACCGGTCGCACCACCCCAGATAAGGATGGGGAAATCGTGTTGTGGTTCCTTGGGTTCCCAGACCTGTTTGTTCTTGAAATTGTCCTCAAGCACAGCGCCTGCAGTGAACAGCGAAACGGGTAACGACGCAGCGGCTTCAAACGTCGTAACGGGGCCCTCTGGAAGCGTAGACGAGCTTGCTTGCTTCAATGGCAATTTGACGGCAAGCTTCGAATCCAATGCAGAATATTCTGCAAACGCACCATTGCCTGGAAATTTGACCGATGATCCATGAACTAGCCCGAAAACTGTGTCACCGACCTGAAAATCGGACTTATCCACTTCCGATCCCACTTTCACGACTTCACCAGCCACGTCACACCCAGATATCGCACCTTGGGGTCCGATCTTATAGGCAATGTGTTTCCAATCGGTTGGGTTTCCGGCGGCAGCCTTTACTTTGATAAGTAAACCTTCTTTGCCGATCTTCGGAGTTTCAACATTCAACTTAACGACGGGCTTGTCGCCCTCAATGACAACAGCCTTGATAGTTTCTGGAACAGCCATTTCTTCTTATTCTTTTCGACAGCTGTAGTTGTCTCCGAGGTATTCTTCAGTTAATATGAAAGGGCCTGTTTTGATGCGCCCCTTATATATATGTTTTTCGGATAGACCTCCGATATTGGAAGACAATCATCTTACTAATAGGGGCATCACGGATGGACTATAAACGGGATAGTTTGCCTGGAGCATCAGAGCCTAACATTACACGTGCCTGAAGAAGCTTTAGCCCATTGTCATACTGTACTTTCCCATAATATGTGTATTAGTGGAAATGGGATTCGCTAGTAAGTCTCAGAGGAGTAAAGCTCCCCATCATCACAATCTTTTCACTTTCAACTGTCTTCACCAGACGTTTAATTCATGAAATTAACTCTGAGCAGTGCTTTCATGGCTTTTCGATCTTTTGAGAAATACCTCCACTTTTCGTTTTTCTATCTTGTTTCTTAACAAGTGCCCTTGATGCGTTTTCTACCAAGCTTTGACGTATTAGTATGTCCAGGAGTGGTGAAATTAGGTTTTGGGGCTCTTTTGGACTCGTTCCGCAGTCTTTTACACTTAGAACCGAGGTTTCGTAAATACCTGGTCAAATACGTCTCCAGATTTCGTCTCTCGCTCTTAATTCCATCTCGGTTTTCTTCGATAAAATTCAACTTCTGCACGATTCCGCCTCGTGAAACTGTTCTTTTCCTTCACGAGGGAGTTGAACTCTTTCTGTTTAGCAATCGCATTATTTCTGAGCTGCTTCTGTAACGTCTTGCGCTCCTCTGCTTGCGACGCCGCCTTTTCTTTAGCTTGTTTCATTTTTCAGCTTCTAATTGTGCTCAGCTTGTCCCTCTTGTACGAACACTACAAGATTGAAAGATGGCGCTTCTTGATTACGACGATCCTGAAGCTCGCTGACAGAATAAAGACGAACCAAACAATTATTTGCTATATAGACTCTGTAGTATAGTTTTGTAGTACGTGCTTTCGTAACCAGTTCGGCCGTAAGCGATGCCGGTCACTGCGCTTAAAGCGCTATAACGAGCTTTTCGCCCGAATTCTTGCCCATCTTGATGGCCTCCAACACCTCTGGGACATCCTCAAGCCCGTTCTTGTAGACCTTGATCGGAATGTGGTGGATCTCGCCGCTCACGAGCTTGGGCCTGATGAACTTCAAAAAATTAATAATGGTCTCCCGGTACTCAGGGCTTGCCGGCAAGGTCACAGGGCCTAACGGAACTTCGTGCCCTGTCGCTAGATACAATATAGTGCCGTCGATGGTCACGTTGGATCTGCGGTCGGCCTTGGGGATATTTTCCTCAGACATGGTCATCAATTGCACCAAGCGCGCAGGTTTCGTGCTTGCAGCGACTTTGTAAACCTGCTTGATCGTGTCCTCGTTGGACACTGCGTCCACAAGATGCGGGATTTCCGGGTATCTGCTCTTGATATGCTCGATGACGTCCTTGTCGTGGTAGTCGAACAGCTCGTCAGCGCCGTACTCTTTCAGAATCTGCTCGTGCTTCTTCGACGCTACTGCAATGATTTTCGTGTACCCGTGAAAGCGCTTTGCCAACTGGATCAAAAACTGACCCACACCGGTCGCACCACCCCAGATAAGGATGGGGAAATCGTGTTGTGGTTCCTTGGGTTCCCAGACCTGTTTGTTCTTGAAATTTCCCTCAATGACTGCAGCTGCAGTGAACAACGAAATAGGTAACGACGCAGCGGCTTCAAACGTCGTAACAGGGCCCTCTGGAACTACAGACGTATTGGCCGGTTTCAGTGGCAATTTGATTGCTAGCTTCGAATCTAAAGCAGAATACTCTGCAAAAGCACCATTATCCGGGAATTTAACTGATGCGCCATGAACAAACCCGAAAACTGTGTCACCAACCTGAAATTCGGACAGCTCCACTTCAGGTCCCAATTCTACAACTTCACCAGCCAAGTCACACCCAGATATCGCACCTTGGGGTCCAATCTTGTATGCAATTTGTTTCCAATCGGTTGGGTTTCCGGCGGCGGCCTTTACTTTGATAAGTAAACCTTCTTTGCCAATCTTCGGAGTTTTAACACTCGACTTAACGACGGGCTTGTCGCCTTCAATGACAACAGCCTTGATAGTTTCTGGAACAGCCATTGTTTGGAAAAATCTTCAGTCGACTGGTATTGCCCTGTCTAACATTCTGTCGAATTCATCTGGAAGCACCTTGCTTGATGCGCCCCTTATATATGTGTTTCGAATAGGCCATCGGCCTTAGACGACCAGAACATCGTACAAATGGGCGCGTTACAGACGGCTCTAAAACGGCAATTGCTTCGTAATAGGATTAAATGCCAGCATTTGATGTACTTTGAAGGAATTGCTCTCAGGCCTTATCGGTTTGTTGGGAAACACCTCCACTGTTCGTTTTTCTATCTTGCTTCTTAATAATGCCCTTGATGCGTTTTCTACCAACCTTTAAGGTAGTAGTATGCCCAGAATTCATTAGACTAGGTTTTGGTGCGATTTTGGACTCGTTTCTGAGCCTTTCAGACTCAGAATCGAAGTATCGTAAATTGCGGGTCAAATACGTCTCCAGATCTCGTCTCTCAGTCGTACTTTCATCTCGCATTTTTTTATAAAATTCAACATCTGCATGACTTAATCTCGTGAAACTGTTTTTTTCCTTCACGAGGGAGTTGAACTCTTCCTGTTTAGCAATCGCATTATTTCTGAGCTGCTCCTGTAACGTCTTGCGCTCCTCTGCTTGCGACGCCGCTTTTTCTTTAGCTTGTTCTATTTGTTCAGCTCGTGATTGTGCACGCAGATCAGCTTGACCCTCTTGCACGAACCCCACAAGATTTAAAGACGCCTGCTCTTGATGTTGAGGCATCTTAACATATAAAGCGTAGAGTATTCCTATCGCACGTATCTGTATTGCCGGTAAGTCTTATTTCATCTTTTTTTTTTTTCAGAACGAAAGTGCGATGCGAACTGAGCTTGTTAAGCATCGGCTCGATACAGTTTCAAGAGTACTCGATCATGAATTTCGTATGTAAGCTGTTTTTCGAAACACGCATACAACTCGAAGGGATATGCCTCATGGCTAGGACAACGCTACAAGGCTAGAGTACCTAATACAATGATATACATTCGCATGCCTAGCCTTACGAAAGGAACGCTTGACCTTGGTTAGTACATTCGCAAGTGAAAAAAAGGACAACTTGAAAATGAGGAAGCTCTGCCCTCATATTTATTGAGATTACAATTTTGCATCGCCATCGACATGGTAAGCGCGGTGCGGTTAAATAAATGAATTCTACAGTTCCAGATGATGTTCACTAAGAGCTTGATGAAGTGAAAAACCTAGGCTAATCAAAAGGTGCGGATTTAGCTCAGTTGGGAGAGCGCCAGACTGAAGTCAACTTTAGTCGCTGTTATCTGGAGGTCCTGTGTTCGATCCACAGAATTCGCAGATTTATTTTTATCATCCTTGATGATCATCTACTGGTGATAAAAGCTTGGTTCGTCAAATAATTCGCCGCCTATTAGCACATCACTTGGTTTTGCGTTGGCAGTGAATAAACGCCGCCCGTAATTTTTGGAAGGCAATGGACCGCGGAGCATGTTTGGATCGGCATCTAGACCCAAACAAAATGAAATATCCATGGGATTAGCATTCGCGAGTCGTGGGACGCTGCCACTTTCCATCTCTTTCGATATGTTGGAACAATGGTGGTAGTTGTAAGAAGTCTCAGGATTGGTGAAATCGAAACTGTCCTCTCCACCTAGGTCCCGAGACGCATGTGCGGTACGGTTACGACTGTCACTTGCACTTGCTTTCGATTGCAATTTTCTCCTCTTTTCGCATTGCTCAGAAGGTGGACGCGACAGCATCGAGAAGACACTCATACGGCGATTATCAAAATGATCGTCGTTCATTGAGAATGGGTCAAGTCTCGAAATGGACACTGGCTCCGAATCGTAATTTCGGTGATACGAAAAATTGAGTATAGGTCGCAGTTCAATATCCTTCATTCCTATGATCGGTGCCAGAAGAGCTGCTGGTCGTGGGAGCAACTCGGTTTTACCGTCAGAACTGGACACTGTATTCGTTGCCACGTAATTTCTATTCAGGACTTTCTCAATATAAGACATTGTTTGAGGAGCGATCTCTTCCCCATTTTCGTCCAGGACAACGTTTCTAATCTCTGGACGAGGAAGAGCGGGCCTTTGGATATTTTCATTATATCGGTTCGTGATGTTTTTCAGACTGTAGCTGTCTACAGATCTCAAAGATCTCTTGAGAGGTTTTTCGAAATTGTGATCGCTTGTGGACGAGGACATTTCTCGCGCTTGGCTCGCACAACCTTCTGCACGACGGGTTGGCTGAGGATTGTTACTCGCATGGCCGGTGTAGTTAGAAGGTGATCTCCCACGAATGACGAGTGGCGGCGTACGCATCTCTGAGACTGGAATAAAAGTTTCCTTACCGCTTCCCATAAGACAGTCAAGGCCTTTATACTGCGAGCCTAAATTTCGACCTAATTGCGTTCCATCAACGACGCATCCTAGGACGACTCTCAAAATGAAATGCTTATTCTGATGGGAAGGTTTTTTGGCATTGATGGATGAAGAAAATTGAACTCTCTCGTATCGCGCCACTTTCCGTATTTGATCTTCCGGATACGTCGAAAGAATGGCGTTCTTGCCGACTTGGCCACCGACCTCGTCGCGGTGATAAAAAAACAGAGAATCATATTTCTTCATTTTGGTTTCGTTTCGAACATTAGAGGCGTCTCGTATGGTCTGATGGTTCGGAAGCTCTGCGGGCACTAAAGCATGCAAAGGCGGTGCGAATTGCGGTCCTTTGTCGCGCTTGGCGGTGTGCTGTACTAGATTAATTTCGGACTTGTCCTCGTCGCACATGGCAACAATTTTCACGGCAAAATACAGTATGCGACTAGGCACGTGACTATTGTTACCATCTTCACCTACTGCAAGGAACCCGCTGCGTAGAAACTCGTCTGTAGGCATGGAGGCTTCGAAAGATGTTACAAGAGTGAAATAGTTGCGCTTGTACCCAATCCATTCGTTGTCGATAAAATCGAAACCTCTGTCGATTCTTGGAATCAAAGAAACTTTCACCTCTTGCTGCGTGGTTGCGTTAAGCACCCGAAAGTAATTTTTCGCGACTGTAAAGGAGGGTCCCACTTTGAATTGAAGTGTAGATCTTGGTGCAATCTTGAGTTTCCGCTTGTCAAAATAGCTGCTGGTGGTACCATCTTCGTTGACACAAGTCTGCATTCCTGTTTCTCGCGTACTGTCGGCTTGTTGCTCCTGTGAGTCTCTATCACAGTCATAGGAGTCAGCTTTACAGCCATTCACGTTCCGGCGATTGACTATATGCTTTCGTGTGTAGCCCATGTCTTCACTGCTTGCTTTTGTAACTTTGAGTAACTGACCTTGCAACCGTATAGCACAGATCTTATTGGAGTCAAGCGGCTTCTTAATTTACCTATTTTCCGGCAGAAGAAAGGTTGGCTTTCTAAAGAAGGATAATGACAAGAGATCGGCTACTGAGCTTGATTTTGTGTTTGTGGAGTTTTGCCCCCCTTTTTGTATCGTCTTTTGTTTCGCTGCGGGCGTGATTTTTATTAGCCGCCGACGTTAATGCGTCGAGATCATTCCGCATGAAAAAGTAAATTGCAGGGCAGAGAGAACAAAAAAGGGGCTGGGGCAACAAGGTTTTTTTTGAACCTTTCGAGTGAAAAAGGGAAGGAAAAGGTATAAATAGGAAAGGTTTTTCCTTGTAGCTTGAGCTTGCGCTTCGTGCTTTTTTTGCGGAAATGCTGTTTCAAAATTGGGAGATCCATCGTAGCTTTACATCCTAAGAAAGTGAGATTCCGTTTACAAAAGCTGTAGCTCTTGATAGTCCATGGTAGGGGTGAAAGCGAGTTCGCTGTTGCATTTATGTGAGCCTTTCACTAATTTGATCGTTTTTACGACCTTAAGATTCATTAAGTCCTTGAAAAGAAATTGATCCCAGGAAGAAGTATTGTGGGGGAATTTTGATCTTGAAAGATGCATAGGTACGACTTGGAGGAACGTAGAAATGTCATAAAAGATCGAATTATACGCTTCAGCTCAGCAGGTATTACCATTTGAAAGCCATCGAGACTCATAGCCCCAGGTACTCTTTTAGGACTCCAAGTTTTGAGGCTATGCCATTATGGGTTCCCTCAAGGCTCAGCGGCTCCCAAACATCGCTCCCATATATGCACGTTGAACTTTTTTCTTGCTTTTTTCCCGTCAAAAAAATTTACTTTCAGGTAAAAATCAAGAGATGAGATGCGCACTGAACTTAGCCAGAGCCAGACAAGAGTGTGCGACTCACAACATCATTCAGGCAACATGGCTAAAAAAGCTATTGATTCAAGAGTCCCTGCTCTCATCCGGAATGGTGCTCAAACGAAGCAGCGAAGCTTTTTCGTCATTGTAGGTGACCGTGCGCGGAACCAACTGCCGAATCTGCATTATCTGATGATGAGCGCGGATTTGAAAATGAACAAATCCGTTCTTTGGGCCTACAAGAAAATGCTTTTAGGATTTACTTCGCATCGCAAGAAGCGTGAGGCCAAAATCAAAAAGGAAATCAAGAGAGGAACGAGAGAGATTAATGACCAAGATCCATTCGAAACATTCATTTCCAACCAGAATATCAGATACGTCTACTACAAAGAGACTGAGAAAATTCTTGGTAATACGTACGGGATGTGCATTTTACAGGATTTCGAAGCTCTCACTCCGAATTTACTTGCCAGAACCATTGAAACCGTGGAAGGTGGAGGTATAGTTGTGATTCTTTTGAAGACGATGTCATCATTGAAACAGCTATACACAATGACCATGGACATCCACTCCCGTTACAGAACCGAGGCTCACGATGATGTGGTGGCGCGTTTCAACGAGCGTTTCATTTTATCTTTAGGAAGCAATGAAAACTGTCTTGTTGTAGATGATGAACTAAATGTCCTACCCATATCCGGCGGTAAAAATGTCAAGCCACTTCCACCAAAGGATGATGACGACATTTCACCCAAACAACAAGAGCTATTAGAGCTCAAGGAGTCCCTAGAAGATGTTCAACCAGCTGGATCGCTCGTTCAAATGGCTAAGACTGTCAATCAGGCGCAAGCAATCCTGACTTTCATTGATGCCATATCTGAAAAGACTTTTAACTCTACTGTCGCACTGACGGCTGGGAGAGGTAGAGGTAAGTCTGCTGCCTTGGGTATAGCTATTGCTGCAGCCGTTTCTCATGGTTATTCCAATATTTTCGTTACTTCGCCCTCACCGGAGAACTTGAAAACGCTTTTTGAATTTGTTTTCAAAGGATTTGATGCAATGGGTTATCAGGAACACATGGATTACGATATCATCCAGTCTATCAACCCGGCTTTCAACAAAGCGATCGTAAGAGTAGACATCAAAAGGAATCACAGACAAACTATCCAATATATCTTGCCAAACGATTCCCATGTTTTAGGGCAGGCAGAATTAGTGGTGATAGATGAAGCTGCTGCGATTCCGCTTCCCTTGGTGAAAAGCTTGTTGGGACCCTACCTCATTTTCATGGCGTCTACCATAAACGGCTATGAAGGTACTGGGCGCTCACTTTCATTGAAACTCATCCAGCAATTGAGAGATCAAGCTGTCAATGGGCCGACAGGGGCATCAGACACTACAATTGTTTCAAGAGACAACCAGAACCAAACTTCTCAACACAGCGGCCGTTCCCTGCGCGAAGTTGTCTTGGATGAGCCTATCAGATATGCACCAGGAGATGCCGTTGAGAAATGGTTGAACAAGCTATTATGTTTGGATGTCACATTAATGAAGAATTCTCGATTTGCTGCCAGAGGCACACCACACCCTTCGCAATGCAATCTTTTCATTGTTAATAGGGACACCCTGTTCTCGTATCATCCAGTATCTGAAAACTTTTTGGAAAAAATGATGGCATTATACGTTGCATCTCACTACAAAAACTCGCCCAATGACTTGCAACTGATGAGCGATGCTCCAGCGCACCAGCTGTTTGTCTTGCTACCACCAATTGACCCCAAAGATGGCGGTCGTATCCCAGATCCCCTCGTGGTTGTTCAAGTGGCACTGGAAGGTGAGATCTCTAAGGATAGTGTAAGAAATTCTCTTTCTAGAGGTCAGAGAGCTGGAGGAGACTTGATTCCATGGTTAATCTCTCAACAATTCCAGGATGAAGAGTTCGCGGGCCTGAGCGGCGCTCGTGTAGTGAGAATTGCCACGAACCCGGAATACTCATCAATGGGGTACGGTTCACGCGCCATTGAGCTGCTGAAAGATTATTACGAGGGTAAGTTCGCAGATTTAAGTGAAGATGGCGGCTCTAAGGAGTATAGTGTCAACAGAGTCAATGATGCCGATTTGAGCAAGTCTAGCCTGAGGAGAGATGATATCAGATTAAGAGACGCCAAAACACTACCTCCGTTACTGCTGAAACTTTCCGAAAAATCGCCTCACTTCCTTCACTACCTAGGTGTTTCTTATGGACTGACAACCAGTCTTCACAAGTTTTGGAAAAAGAACAAGTTCGTGCCTGTTTACTTGAGACAGACTGCCAATGAATTGACTGGCGAGCATACCTGCGTGATGTTGAATGTTTTAGAGGGCAGAGAATCCCAATGGCTAGTAGAATTTTCGAAAGACTTTCACAGACGTTTCTTGTCCTTGTTATCCTATGACTTCAAAAAATTTACAGCAGTTCAATCCCTAAACATCATGGAGAGCGCCAAGCAAGCCATGAAACTTTTTGGAGCGGACGACGACTTCGTTTCTGGGATCGATGTACTGGCACGCGATGAGCTTGATCGTATGTTCTCTCCTTTTGATCTGAAGAGATTGGATAGCTATGCTAACAATCTTCTTGATTATCATGTTATTGTCGATTTACTACCACTTTTGTCAATGATCTTTTTCGGCGGACGAACAGGCGATGGCGTAAATCTTTCAAGTGTTCAAAGTGCCATTCTACTTGCAATTGGACTTCAGCACAAACGTATTGACGATATCACAAAAGAGTTAAACTTGCCCTCAAACCAAACCATTGCAATGTTTGCCAAGGTCATGAGAAAATTCTCGGTGTATTTCCGCGAAGTGCTCAGCGATGCCATTGAAAGTACTTTGCCTAAAGCCGTTGACAACAACATTGCAGAGATGAATGGAGCAGAGGTGAAAGCGATCGATGCTGCGGAGACTTTTGACAGAATGCAGGATGATCTCGAGGAGGCGGGCTCTCAGGCAGTACAAGCTCTGCAGGCAAAACAACAAGAACTGATAACTTCATTGGACCTTGAAAAATACGCCATTAATGACGATGATGCCTGGGGTGAATCCCAAAAGGATCTAGAGAAGGCCGCTAAGATCAATGGATCCGTGAGTTTGAAAACGAACAAGAAGCGTAAGTCAGAAAATGCCGAAGACGTCTACAAACAGGAAATGAAAGCCATGAAAAAGGCTCAAAGGAAGAAGAAGAAATAATCTTCTCCCAGTAACATAGCTCAGAATTGTATGACTGGCTCGCTCTTCAGCACTATAGTGAGGGTCTCTGACAGAAAAGGTACCTGATAATTGATCACGTGTAACTAAGTAAAGAGGGACGATTTTCAAGTTATCAACTTAATAGAAAAATTTGCACTTTTGTCTTCAACCGAGACCAGGCTAACTTGTTATTTTTGATTCTTGATACAGGTCATTGGTAACTTTAGTATTCGATCTTAATTTGAAAGGAAATGGTTGAACTCGCAGAAATTAAGGAAGACCCGCGTCCTTTTGAAACGGAGGAAGAGGCTCAAGAAGTGCCTGCGCAACATTTGAAGCAAGAAGAAGATTCATCTGACGAGTTTTCAAGTGATGACGAATTTGACGAAGAAGAGACTATGCTTGAAAGACTTTACGCTCTAAAAGACATTGTTCCTCCAAAACAAAGACAGACGATAAGCAGATTTTTCGATTTTACAGCGTCCACCATCAGAAGCACATTTTCGAAGGGTGGAAATCTTGTGTGGGCGGTGACTACATCGGCTTTGCTGCTAGGTGTTCCGCTTTCTCTGTCCATTTTAGGTGAACAACAGTTGATCGAAATGGAAAAGAGCTTCGATCTTCAGAAAGATGCTAATGACATCCTCGCGCAGGGCGAGACTGCTCAAAGTCCTTCACCAGTTGCTGTTTAAGAACAAAAATTTAGATACGGACGAAACGAATTTTAAGGCATGACATCGGGAAGCAAATAACCTTTCTAGCTTGTACATAACTGCTGCAGTGAATATTATGAAGTCAATCTGACAAGATGAGCGCGGGATCAACTAGCAGCTTAGGCCTCCTTGGGATGCTTGATGGAAAGAGCGTAGATGTCAAGGAAAGTGGTGAACTCGTAGATGACTTCAGTGACAAACATGGCATGCAACCCAAGCGACAGTCCTAATCCAAGCCAATTGAGAGGACTGAGTACTGTAGCCGAGTCAATACCAACCATTTTGGAAGCAAGTTGAAACAGTAGTTGAAACAAGGGAATGAACATAGGTGGATTAATGATTGGGAATGATTGCATTGTTAAGTGCGAGACTATGACCCTTCCGACAGAAAAGGCCATAGTCAATCCAATGGTTAAAATGAAGGGCCAGCTGATTATGCGCGGATCATAAGCAATGACGATGAAAACTGTTGCAAAATAAAGGAAAAAAGGAATCAAACCTGCTGTGGCAGTTTGAACTTTCTTGTTAGCACTCTCAGTTGAATTGCTGGTTGACCTATAGTGTTGAACAACATTCCTTCTCGCGGAGATAATATTGAAAACAAGACCAACAGCACAAAACGCATTGACAATGTCAATTGTTTCAACGACGATGAAACGGCGACTCAAATAAAACTCGAACACCTTTGTGTGCCAAAGGGTTTTAGGCCCGTAGACACCTGTTAAGGTGAAGGCAGACACGATCATCAAGATTCCTTCGACAGGCCCAGAAAACTCGCTTAAAAATAGCTTATGAGTATGGTACTCTTCCCAGGTGCTGAGGTAAAAGTTGCAAAGCAGGGCAAATTGAGACAAAACAGTGAGCTTTGTCATTCCGGTGCCCACGGCTGAGCAGAAAACAAGCATTGATATCGTGGTGTTCAGAGAGTCAATGCAGTGATCAAAAAGTTCGCCCAGAGGACCTGATTGACCCGTTCTGCGAGCATGCGTACCATCGCACGCATCGAAAGTTTGATACATGAACAGCCCAAGGGCATATGAAAAATAGACCCATCGAGGCGCTTCTTTGGTCAATGTTGGATCATAGTAAAGTACAGTGACAATGTTGACCAGAATAAACCCAAATCCGCACAGCGTGACAACATTAGGAGCCATCCACATGGGGAAAACGTTGACAAACTTGTGCCAAAATGGTTTCAGTATATATTTGGTGATCAATGATCGATCCTCACTCTGGTATCTGAATTGTCCGTGGTTAGTTTGAAAATCTTGCCAATATCAAATAAATAAACGCAATGCCTCGGTTCAAACATACTTATATGCCCTAAGATTGGGCAATTTTGAATGCGGAATGAATATACCCATCTTCAACCCTGTCGATCCTTTATAATTTGCTTGACCTTTTATTTACCTTCCATTTCTTCGAGAGAGAACTGTTCATAGAGTTAACTTGATCGTTTGAAAATTCCCGTCTATTGCGACTCGCAATGGCCTTTTTGACCTCGCTTACTTGCACGTGCTCAACATTTTGGAGACAACACCCAGCAATTGGTCATTTTCACAGGCAGCTGCTACACGTTCCTTGTCATTGAGTTGCTTATTCACCTGATTTTCGCTTTGATGCGAGCCCTCTTTGAGTAAAATCGTCTTTCTGTATCGTGGAGGCAAACATCTGTCTAGCCTGACACGGATACCGAGTCCTAGCAGAGTTGCCAGCGAGCAGTGCGTTATTGTAGGAGTAATTTTCACTATGACTTCCGAAATACCGGTTTTATTGTCGTTTTCATGGACTTCGATATCTGCCAAATTGACAACGGCAAGCTGGCCCAAAGAAAGCGGATGCTCTGGATCTGAAATGTGGGCGATCAGATCGTATATTTCTTGTGGATCAAGTGGGTCTATTTCTTCATCTTCTTCGTGCTTCTGGTCGAGCGACAAAGCCTTCATCTTCAGATCGTTCACTTGCTTGTTTTGTCGCTCGATCGTCATTAGCCGATCCATAGCTTCGACGTCTTGGAAAGTCTTAGACGGAATCGAGCGCACAATCTTGAGTAGATTGCGCTTTCTTTCCAACCCAGCTTTCTGGACCTCATTTTCGAAAAGCACATCAAGCTCATCTTTACTTCTTGTTGGAAGCTGACTTTCTTCTAAAACATCAGGATTTTCGTTAATGAACTCAGACATCCCACTATATCGGATTTCTTCAGTTTTGACCAATTAAAAAATTGTTGACAGTACTAAACGCGGCGAAATGATTCCAGTTTAGTCTTGTTTTGGTCTTTCTTTAGCTTGTTGAGATTGAACAAGCTCAGTTCTTACATATCATCTTATCCATAAACTTACCAATAAATCTTTGAAAAGACACCACTACAAACATAACAACAAGCAATGAGCCAAAGAGACGTCTTGATCGTTGGAATCAGTGGCTGTTCATCCAGTGGCAAAACGGTATGCGCTTTGTTGTCGAATTTTTGTAGTTCGGGTTCGAAGTCTTGTACTAACTGCGTATAAGACAATTGCAAAACTGATAGCAGAGCTTCTACCTGGCGCAACTTTAATTCACGAAGACGATTTCTTCAAGCACGATGATGAGATTCCTTTAAATAAGAAATTTGGAGTCAAGGACTGGGATTGTCCTGAGGCTCTAGATTTGGATTTATTTGGTCAGGAACTGGATCACATCAAGGCTACAGGCAAGATTTCCGCCAAATTGGTTCATAATAACAACGTTGATGACGTATCACGATTCTGTGTAAGTAAAGAGACCAAGGAAACACTGAGAAAGGAATTTAATGCGTTTGAAGCTGCCAGTGACGTTCACGTTGTAGTCGTTGATGGATTTATGATGTTCCACGATCCCAAAATCGCCTGCAAGTTTGACCGCAAACTATTGATAAGGGCACCTTACGCCTCTCTCAAAAGCCGGCGTGCAGCAAGATCTGGATATCAAACGCTTGACTCATTCTGGATCGATCCACCCTTTTATTTTGATGAATTCGTCTACAAATCGTATGCTAAAAACCATGCATCTTTGTTTGAGGAAAACGATGTGGAAGGTAGAATAAGGAAAAATTCGGGTGTCCAAGACTATGTGAATGACGATGGCATGGATATAAACGATGCGCTACTTTGGGCTTGCCATCAAATCGTCTCGCCTTTGCCGAGTTTTTCTTCATAATGTGCGACGCTCGATGCCAGTATTATTAAAGAACAGGGCTTCTAAAATACGGTTTTCTAAGCGATAGGTACATGTGTGATATAGTGCACTGACAAGACTTCCTCAATAGTTACTACGCCCTTCAATTAGCAATTTTTGACCAAGCTATGATGAACATTCTCAGCTTTTCTCCAGGGACGCTGCTGAAGACAATTTACACAGCCCCGCTAAATGTGCACAAAAATGATTTCGGATTATCGCTAGATGTATCCTACATTACGCAGCGGCTAATCGTATGTTCTTATCCGGTCATTAAATATCCAAAAATGTTGTATCGCCATAGCTTGAAGGATCTCGTGCTGTACTTAAACCTGACCCACGGTACTAATTGCTGGAGAATCTATAACTTCAAAATTGAGGTCGGAAGCTCCGACTATAGCGATGAAAACTTGTATTCGTTAGTGAAACAATCTACACCGCCAGTTTGCTCAACAATTGACACAGGAACATACTTATCTGTATTTGCCGACAGCTCTTGCAGATCTTCATTGAGTGAAGTGTGTACTACTCGAGAAACCACTACGGAGGAAGTCACTGAAATTGAGAAAACCAACGCTATCATGCGATTTGGATGGCTGGATCACTCTCCACCGCCTTTTTTGATGCTGCAGGATATGATAGAAAGCGTTCATGAGTTTTTATGCGAAGATAGCGCTCGAGTTGTGGTATTCCACTGCAAAATGGGCAAAGGGCGGTCAGGAACAGTTGCCATCGCCTATATGATGAAATATATGCAGTGCTCTCTCAAGGAGGCCAGTGAAATTTTCTCAAACAATAGATTCAGGGGTGGAATAACTAAAGGAGTCACGATAGCGTCACAACTTCGATTTTTAAGATACCATGAGATGTTAATGTGCTTTGGACAAAGGATTGATGATCGGCTTGTTACAATGGAAATTGCCGCATGCAGGTTCCGCCTTGTTGAAATTGAACTCCATGATATAGCTACATTTCCTAGCATTGGTGTTGGATTTTCAAAACCTGTTATCGTTGCCAAAATGCAAGCTTTTAACAAACAGAGAAGCGCACTGAACGATTTGCTCTCAATCAATTTCGATAGTACCAACAACAACTGCATTTTTGAGAACGGAACGTCTTGTAAAGGTTTAGCAGCTCTCGTCCTCGATACTGCAGACCTTCGAGTTTCCTTCGCCATTCAGTCCGATGGCCATGAATTCATTAAAAACATTACACAACTCACTTCCTCGGCTCATTGTTGGCTCAATCTGTACTGGGAAACTGTTTTGTGCAGCAAAAGCGACTCATCCACTTACTATCGAAAAGTTGAGCTTCTCCAAGAACAAAGCCGCAGCCGAATATCGCCTAATCTCGCCGAATTCAACATCTCATGGGACGAACTTGACGGAATGAAGGGCTCACAGGTCAAGGGGTTGAGGCTTTTCCGCTCCCTAACTTTGAAATGGCATCTTTTGTAGTTTTTGAATGCTTTCTCAATTACAGTTTCTCTTCTAAACTTTACGTAAGAGCTCGAAATTATATCTCAATGCGATTAACCACCCTTCTCCTCACTCTCCAATTTCTTCCATGCGCCTTCAACGATTTTCGTCACCCATGCAAAAGACTGTATAGTAGCATCACCTAAAGGTTTTATATTCTTGGGCAGATAAGGAGGATATATCAACACTTCTCCTAAGACAACAATGGTTTTCCCATTCCACTCAGATTTGCTGATACTCTTATGTACAGCATCAAACACATATTGGCCCTCAGTAGTAACGTTTTTACCGATCAATTTACTTCTGCCCTGAGCACGCTTGATCTCACGCTGAAGGCTCTCTTCAACTTGCTTGATATCAACCTCATTAGGTTTAGGTAAATCTTTTCGAAAGCTCTCTGCTTGTTTGAGGTCCGACAAAACGTCTAATCGCTTGATGAAAGAGACTTTGATGATCTTGAATTGTTGTCGATGATTAGATTTCCCAGACATGGTTAAAGTAATTGTATTATTCGATGAGTTGTAGGAATAGATCCGTCCGACGGTAACACCATCAAGGACATTTGTAATCTTAACCTTAAAGCCCAAGATCAGCTCCAAGTTGATGCTCATTTATGGATGCTCGATAGCTCGCTCTGTCTGCCAAATTTCTTCAAGATTACAAGCTAATGATATTTTTTAACCTAAATCGATTAAAACTTGAAAGCCAATAGAGAAACTCCACTGGTAAATCGAACAAGGCTCATTAGCATGCCGGAGTCTGGTAAGACGCGTTCACCCCTTATAAGATCAATTTCTTCGAAAGAATTGAGGTTAAAAAGTGGGAGAAATAGCTTTTATAGCCATGAAGATGACAAAAACCACGATAATCGTGAGCGAGCCAACGAGGTTCACGATCAGCTCTTACATGATTTAGACCATCTATTTCATCGCAAACTGCACTTGAGCGAGAGCGGAGGAGAACGTGGGAAAATACGTAGTCCTCGTGGATCAGAGTCCTCTTTGGAGGTCAATAATGATCATAATGAGAACGATGAGGATATGGAACATGAAGCGGTTGAAGCCGAACAAGAAGAAGAAGATGAGTCTTTTGCCAATGTTGACGAAATAGACGGTCCCATTTCGCCTTCTTCAAGCGCGGGAAGCCTCAAGGATATGGTCAGAAAAAGCGGTAATGATTCACCAAGTGCGAAATCAAAGGCTCGAACTGATTCCGCACAGGAGAAAGATTATAACATGAAGGTGGATCAGGATTACCAAAAGAAACTAGACGAGAGAGCTGAAGAAATATCTCAGGGCATATTTGTACACCATCCCTCGAAAACAACACTGAATTGGACCCTTCAAGATTTTGTGTCCATGCGCGAAGAAATTCCAGATTGGTTTACCGCTGCCGACTACAGCTGCTTAAAAGTTTGCAAAGAGGCATTTGACAAGAATCACGACGCTTCTAGATATCTTAAAGACGGTAATTACTCAAGCCTCGTCCTTGAGCACTTGATCAAGGCCATTGACGATGATTCAAGGAATACAGAGATATTTTCTGCATTAGCTTATATCTCGATGGGGTTTTATGGCTCAACCAATAGCATCGAAAATCATTTGGCAGCGATAAACAAATGCAACGTCTCCTTGGCACCACATTTCCAGAAATTGATACACAGCTTCAAAGTGCACGCTGAACTATGTAGAGATGAGGATACACATCTCGGTGAACTGACTTCATTATTCTTCTTCTCTAGCACGATTGTGTTTTTCATCTGCAATGTTCTGATAAAGGAAGAGGCTTTGGAGTTACGGCTGAATGCCATCAACATAATCAACGAAAACGAAGTACTAAGTTTTTTGACCGAGTATATCGATTGCTGGCGTTGGAAAAGTAGACTTTGCATGCGAATTCGCAATATAATTATACTTTTGCATCGGCTCCTCCTATTACAGTTCGGGGATGGCGGTTTTCTCAAAGCGACGAAAGACTATGTGTTGAAAAAGCACAATCTTGAACATTCCAAGGCGTCTAGTAATCCAAGCGTACTCCAAATAAGTCCTCTGGATTACCATTCGTTTCGCGAAGACGTCGTGGCAAGATATCCCGCGTTTGTTCCGCCCGAATCGATAATGCCCGAGAGCTTTGACAATCCCACTTCTTTGTCTCAATTCTTAGAAATCCCACGTCCCAGGGCGAGAAGTACTATTAATTCGAGTCTTCCGATACCAAACTATAACCTAGCCACACCGGTTCCATCTCCTATTTCGTCTCCATCTCCGGCAGATTCACCTGGAGGGAAAGTACGAAAATCGTATCAAACAAATTTGGCATTCCCGTCGCCTTATCCTTCTGATGACGAGGCAGGTAACGATGAACTTGCATGTAGGATGGATTTACCCGATGAGAAAAGAGACAGTGAATACATACCGTACAATATTGTCGAAGCTGCTGCTATTCTGAATAAGAACATACGATGCAAGCTGTCTACGAAACAATTATGGGATGAGAGGAAATTGTTCATGGCACAAGAGAGGGGCTGGGCTAAAAATGCCGATAATATTCACCATGAGGTTTCATACGAAGATGATGACTGTAATGAGGCGCTAGTTATGCAACGGACCGAAAAATTTTACGCTGCATCGATGCCGAATTTCAGCTCTTTGATATGTGTGCTGTTGCAAATTATGGAAGCCAATTGCAGTAACTGCACTGTATTTGAAGAAGATCTCGCAAGTGGACGCTCACCAGAGACTTTCAAATCTCAGCTCGAAATGACGAGGTCGAAAGAAATCACATTGAAAGCGGCCTCGGGTGTCCTGTTTCTGTTGCTGAAATGGTTCAAGCTCAATCATATTCTGAAGTTTGAACATATGTGCGTTTTACTTTACGATTACCAATATATCAACATCGCCACTGCTTTGCTAAACAAAATATCCGAGCGATACTCAGACCGCATTTTCAATAAAACTATTGAAGCTCGGCATTCCTTTTGGACGGAGTGCGCCAAATTTTCTCCATCTTATGAAACTTCATTAAATGCAGAAATTCCACCAAAACTCAATGTAAGACTTTTGACAACAGAGGTCTATATTCTTAAAGTGCTAGAAAAGACAATAAGTTCAAAGACTCAGCGTCTAAAAGAACTTCCCCTATCGATAGGCTCTCTGTTCAAAAGATTCTATCAGTTCTCCAACCCTGACATCTATCATCCTATATTGAAGATTGTGCGCGAACTGACTCCATTCAAGAATAAAAGATGGAAATCTGAACATATGGATTTAATATCGGGTGTTTACTTGTATGAAAAGCTCAAATTAACAGATAATTGGGTTACAGGGAAAGACATCACCGGTGAATTGGGCGACGCTTGTGGTCAAGAAATTGCTTTACGAGCTCTTCTACAATTCTATAATTTCTCTCACTATCAACAATGCATGGAGCACTTTGGTTATGGCAAGAAACGGGATGATTCTTTCTTTGCCAAGGAAGCTGAGGTACTTGCTGGGAATTATTGACCATTCAGTTCCAAGAAGACTCCTTCGTATAATGTGATCAATGAATTCAGTGAACTTGTGGATGTTTTATTTACCTTTTGTTGTTGATGTTGTAGACGATAAAGATGATGAACTAACGCCAGATGGAGATCGAATCGAAGCTACTTTCTTTACTGGATGCTCTTGTTCCGGCCACAGCACCTGAAGATACGGCACAACGTCTAACGATTGAGGCCATGGCTCTTTTAAAGTCGTCAAATGTTAGCTCTGATCAAGTGATGAGAATAGTGCGAAGTAATGAAACGAAAACTGATTTGAGTGCACAGAACAACGTACAGTGGCGAAAAGTAGAAGCGATTTTACAGATGGCAGCCGGTTTGCAAGACATGCAAGAAATGTCACAATACTTAACGTTTATGGAAAACATGATGATGCGTTCACCTGTACCGAAAAGAGCAAATATCTATGGCTACCCGCTGAACCGACAATTGCTGGAAACGCACGATGGGTTTTTGGGCTCACCCCAACCTTTAGGCTCTTATGCCGAGTCTTTCGAAAACATAGATAAATTGTCGGATCGTAGATCTATGATTTCATCCGCGTTGCATCAAGACGATTCCAGAGCTCAAAATGAGGTGACTTTGTCTTCTTTGTCTTCCGCATTTTTCAGCACCATAGTAAATGAAGCCGAGATACTAAGGTATCTTCCCTATACGCTTCTGGGCACTACGTCAACTCTTTTTCTTATGGAAAACGGCAAGATTTCGATACCAAGCAACATTCCAAATGGTGAGAGTGGGATTTTACATCTAATATTTGAGGGAGCTTTACTGTATCAGTCTCTTCGTGACAGCCTTGAAAAATACAAGAAAACTGAGCAGCTCTCTCCCCTCAAAGTGTCATTTTTAAGCCATATCGCAGAAGAATTGAGCAATTACATGGCTTTCGTAAATCAGACTTTCAATAGGTTGCGAAATGGCACCCTTAAAGCTTTTTATATCGAGTTCATCGATTATATTTGCGAATTTCGAATTTATCACAAACTGACGCGAAACCTGGACGGTGTATGCGGGGCTGATCTACTCTCAGAACTGTACATACTGACTAGCCATGGCGATCAATTTGTAAGTCTTTTGGCCAAAAAACTTTTCGATAAGCTTGGTGCCCTTTATTTTGAATACCTTGTTAGCTGGCTAACAAAGGGTCAATTGAGTTGCCATTCGGAGTTCTTCGTTCAAAAGAATCCTGATGATAGCTTGATGGGATTGCCTTACCAATTGGTCAATGAAAAAGTGCCGACCTTCATTCCTTCAACAATTTCAAAGGAGGTTTACATGATAGGCAAAACATTTGTCTTTCTCGAGAAATTTTGTGGGGAAATACATTGGATTAATAGCCTATCAACAGAGTATCATCAGAAATACCGCAAGTTAAACAATTTCGCTGTGAATGAGGATTTGTTTGAACTGATACATTCCCAGCATGCAAAGATCAATCACTTTTGCAGAAGCATTTTAGAAAAGAAGTTCTTTTTACGGGAAATCCTGAGCATTTTAAAAGATGTTTTGTTGATGGGTAGAGGCGATTTCATCGAAGTCATGATGCAGGGATGTTCCTCCTCATTCGATCAACCCTCTAATATGTTACCAAGTTACCGTCTGACGAGATGTCTGCAAGACTCAATAAGACAATCGTCTCTACGAAATTTACTTGACAAAAGTGATCAGAATCGCATAATCAATGGTATCGACGCTCGGGTGCTTGAGCTGGGTCATGGTTCCATAGGGTGGGATGTATTTACTTTGGATTATGTCATAGGAAATCCCCTATCTTTAGTGCTGAATGTGGACGACAATGACGGCAGGAAACAATATCTTAGAATGTTCAATTTTTTATGGAGAATCAAGAGGAACAATTATGTTTTCCAGCGAGAATGGAAGCGAAAAAATGCTCTGGTTCGAGACTTCAAAAAGCTCAAAAGAAGTGGGTTTCTCGTAAGAGATATAATAGCCAAGTTGAACAAGGTTGATATTTTAAGGAACCAATTTTTGCATTTCTTGAGAAAAATCGAGTTTCATTGCCTTCAAAACATTGTGCAAAAGGGGTTCGTGAAGTTGCAAAGTAGTTTAACGTCTTTGGAAGAGAATTCCGAAGAAGGGCCTCGATTTACCTTCACAAAAACTTCTTTGAAAGTTGTTGATGGTATATTGGAACCTAAACAAGCATATTTGTCACAGCTTGCTCGTTTCGTCACGCCAAGCCAGACGCAAGTGCGCTACAACATAGATGATCTGCGATCTATTCACAATAGCTATATCCAAGGCATCGTTTCCGATCCGATGCTCAGCTCCACAAATCCGGACAAAGAATTGGGCCCTTACTCTCGTCAGCGCTATTCAACGACGCTTATAATACTTTTGGGAGAAATGTCTCAGTTCATCGAGCGTTATACACAGTTGAATGATGTCATATATGACATTCTGATTCAACTCAATTTGCATGGAGGCAGCGACGCTCACCCTTTGTTGGGAATTTTCAATGACACTTTGAAAAACGTTGTCTCTCGTTTCAAACTTGTTCAAAGTCAGTGTTTCGTTTTCATTAAAGACGTTAAAGCAGATGGGAATCCGGATTTGCGGAATCTGAGCAAGATTCTACGATGAATAATTTTGTAATTCACGAATATAAAATGAGCTCATGCTTTCAGACCTTCATAGGGTGACACATGCGACGAAAGTAGTTCTTCAACCCAGGTGACACCAGATCGCGTTCACGGAGACGGTTTTTACCGAGTTCACGATCGTGACTAGAACATTCTTTTTCGGAGATTCCATCATGAGAGTTTTCGTGATGAACCCAACTGTCAAATGAGTTAATTTTACTCTCCAGCTTTTTCCGCACACTATATTCGCGTAATAGAAGAACTAGTAGAAGGGCGCAGAAAAAGCACAATCCTGCAAAGATTTGAGTATGAATGTAGGGATTAGTTGGGTTCTTTTCTGTAGTTAATGCTTGAGCAACCACTTCACAGACAAGAAGGGCTGGCGCTCCAGATCCCATCACATAGCTCCATGCAGGTATGAAATCGCTAGGCTGAACAAAGTCTGCCACTAGGACGGTGCTCATTACATTGGCAACACCAATGCAAGCGCCTACGCAGATGGAGAAAAAAAGTAACTGAATGAAAGTATGGCTGGGGAGCCAAAATGCAAACAAAAATATAGTCAACGTCACTGTTAGGATAACAGTAACATTCATCCTGCCGAATCGATCTCCCAAGAGACCCATGGCTGGCCGCCCAAGAGTCTGGGCGGCATTGAGGGCTGTAGTCAATATAGATGCTTGATGGGGGCTCAAACCTCTGGCGACTGCGTACGGGGATAACGTGAACACCATCAAATTGTACCCAAACAAAGAAAGCGTAAACCATGCAGCGACGAGATTTACGCTGTACATTTTTGCCACCCGAGCTGAAATAGTCAATTGAAACTGCTGCTTTATGACCAACCATGATTTGGATCCTGTCGGTTTCAACGGAATGCGTTGTTTAACCAAGATGGCAGAAACAAGGCATGTGATAGCGCAAGCGATCGCCATCATTCGCAATGGCCAATTCTGATGACCGGTTTCCTGTATCAGCTTGTTAACAGCCAACGTATACGTGACGCCGCCGGCACCTGTTCCCATGAACGAGATGCCTATACATGCCGATCTTTTTTTCAAAAACCACCCCGGGAGAACTGTTGTGGCAGGTGCGAAGCTTAAAGAGATTCCGATGCCTACTAAAACTCCCTGCGTTAGATAGAGTTGCCACAATTTTGTGGCGAAGGATGCTAACATGAATCCCGCGAACAAAAAAATGATCCCAATGTACATCGGAATTTTAAGCCCCCAAAGTCGCATCAATAACGTGGAGATCGGGGCGAGACCTTGTCCCAGCGCCACTGTAAGGCCAGCTATAATGGCATAATCGTATTTCGAAGCTCCGGGAAAAACGCCGTTATTCAAATAGTAGGCCAGGTAGACACCAAATGCCGAGTTTGAACCCCATGTACTGAACATAATTAACGTAACGCATATGCAACAGACCCAACCGTATCCACCATCAGGCGGGAGATCTAGGTGGCCTGTGGACCGATTTGTGAACACTTTGGACACGATCTGTCCTCCATCTTCATATTGCTGACCTTCATCTTCGGCGTTAATGGCAGGTTGGCCCGTTTTGGCACCATCGATATTACTTTCCAGTCGCATCGCGTCTTCGACGTCAAATCTTTCAGTCAATATTCTGTTCAGCGAATGGGAGTCGATACTTGCATTATTATTGGCTTCATCATCATCATCATCAATATCACCTTGAGCTCTGCTTGTACTTCGCTGCGACCTGCCTGTCTCTGATGGTCGCCTGAAGTTGTAACGGGACAGTCGACTACGATGCCCATTCAGCACAGGCATTTCATTAATTGATTTTGGAACTCCGCCACCATCATGTAATGTGCTTCGAATAGAGGACGCTTGAGAGCTTTCTTCGCTACTCATCTCCTCCAGCAGCTAGTCGTTACTCTTGCAGCATCTAATGACCTGACTTTCAGCTCTCTATTTCTTATAGATCTTCGTCTACGTGCTATAACAAAATCTAAGCTCTCGTCGTGAGTCAGCTCTCAGCTCTGCAGTCGCTGGTTACCTTATCACTGCTTGCTAAGTCCCTGTGTGGCGGTTGTGTGTTCCCGAGGCTAGCGAGTTTGTCGGTCCGGTCTTTCCTTATTCGTACGTTGCTGCATAGATAGAGATGCTATGCTGGAGATTTCTTGACGAAATTGACGTTCAAAGCGAGCAAGCGATTTTGACAAGGCTAATTATCGATAAACGGCAGGCAGGATTATGTGTTAAACAGACCCTCATCAAGTAAATTGTTTTCGGATAATTTTTTTAAGGTTTGATTTTTCCGCTACTTGTTTTTCCGAATTTTTTTTTTTATAATTTTTTGACACATTTTCGGACTTTCCTAAAGGGATATATTTCGGAAAAGAAACTCGTAGGACCTTACAACAGTTTGTACCCGTATTCGTAAAGCGGGTGTTTGTCAAAGAGGAAATGTAATGTCATCAAAATGTTTTGTTAGAAGTTTCTTTTTTTGTCTTTGGCGTACATAGTGATTGGTATTTCAAAATCAGAGACTTCGAAAGCGATGAGCTGACAAGAACAGGACGAACGGCATTGAATCTTAAACACATTGACTATAGGAAGTGATTTTTAGCTTAGCAGAATACAATGACCGAGACTTTCGAAAAAGCTCTCAAAAATTCAAAAGATACGGCTCCTGTTAGTCTCCAAAACGACGTTGATTTGGCAGATATCGAAAATCTATCGAGCGATGAGGGCGAGGTGTTACCGTCGAAAGCTTCGAATGAAAAGGCTGATGAAGAAAGAGCTGATGTGAGGTCTGAGAGCAATTCTTCGCTTGCAAAGCCCGACGAAGACGCAGGTGTTTCGAAAGACCCTGTCGCAGATACGCTTTCCGACAAGGATCCCAGTAGCGATGAGAGTAGTGAAAGCGAATCAGACGATGACGAGTCTGTGTCTTTGGGTGGTGACGCTGCTGATATTGGTGCTAGCGCCGACGAAGACGAAGATGCGACACAAGAACCTATTCGATCCAAAAACGAAAGCGCTGAAGAACCACTGCCTTCTCTTCCTGATGGATTTGAGGTCGGGCCTGAGACACCAATTCACGAAATGGGGGTTTTGAGTAAAGCTTTCGATTTTAATCTCATCATCCAGGCTACAACCTCTGCTGAACAGCGGGTTCTAAAAGAAGGCTCAGTTCTTTGTTTAGAGGATAGAACCTTGTTGGGGCCGCTGTGCGAAGTTTTTGGGCCACTTCAATCTCCGTTCTACAGAGTGTCGTTCCCCAAAGATCAGAAAGAAGCATTTGATAGACTAAAAGCATTGACAGGGCAAAAAGTCTTTTTCGTGAGGCCCGAAGCGCACTGGCTCGATACCTTCGATTTGAAGCGTACAAAGGGTACTGATGCCTCGAATGGCTTCGATGAAGAGCTTCCAGAGGACGAACAAGAATTCTCCGACGATGAAAAGGAAGCAGAGTTCAGAAAAAGAAGAAAATTAGCGAAGAAGAACGGTGACGGTGAGAAACTAGAGACGATGGCCATTAGTAAGAAGCCTCAAAAGTTAGCTGTTGCTCGAAGTGCAAAGAATTTGCCTGGTTCTGCCGGAATAGCTTATAGATCCCGCAATGCAAGACAAAGCGAGAAAAAAGACAATCATCAAACTACAGGCGGTTACTCTGCTTCTCAACCACAGGTACCTCTACAGTCTGTCGCGCAGGCGCCGCCAGCGCAACTGGGTTATGGTTATATGCCAACATACGCTAACCCGTACCCGCAAAATTCGTATCCCACGCCCCAGGCGAATGTCATCTATCCGCAACAGGCTCAATTCTCAGGATATCCAGGTGCGAGTGGGGCACCGTATTCACCTCAATATGCTGCAAATTATGCCAATCAAGCACAATTATATAATGCGAACTATGGCCAGCAGCATTCCCAATATCCACCTTACGGGCATTTCGCATTCAACCCTTCAACATACAATCCAGTTTCTCAGCAGCCGCTCTACCAAAACCAAAACGCCGCACAAGTTGCAGAGCTTCAGCGCATTCTAATGCAGCAACAACAACAACAACAACAGCAATATCCACAGCAGCATCCACAACAGCGTCAGCAGCAGCATCCACAGCAGCATCAACAGCATCAGCCTCAGTAAGACCAACTTTTTCAAATAAAGCACATAAATAACACAACGACACTCTTGTAACAAATACTTTTTACGTTTTATTTAGGCTAAAATTCTAGTAGCAACCTCAAGGGCATCTCGTGGGAATCCCGCCACTTTCGCAATTTTCAACGCATCTGATGAAGTACAGACTCCGGGCTTGAGCTGGTGATCATAATGAAAAATATTATTCCCGCTCTCCACAATCTCAGTTTTAAGGCAGCTTATCTTTTCTCTAATGCCTTCTCCCTCGGAACCTTGCATGATGTTTATTATTTCGCTACCGAAATGTGTAGCGAAGAGAGAACGACAACGATTAGATTCCATTAAATATTTGAGTGTTGCAAATGCAATGCTAACTCCTTCTTTGCCGCTTGTGCCGCGTCCCACTTCGTCCAATATTGCAAGAGACTTTTCTGTCGCACCTCTCAGGATATAACTCGTTTCCACCATCTCGACCATAAACGTGCTCATTTCGTTATACAGATCGTCGGCTGATCCCACCCGACTGAAAATCTTGTCAACTAATCCAACATGAGCCTTTTTGCATGGAACAAAGCATCCGATCTGAGCCAAAATTACTATGATAGCGTTTTGCCTCAAAAATGTGGATTTCCCACCCATATTTGGGCCTGTTACCATCCATAGATCTCCTGATGATAGACGGCAATCATTTTCAGTAAATCGACTCAGTGATTTAGCACCAAGGGCTTCTTCGACGACAAGATGTCTTCCGCCAACAACATGTAAGGTACTGGTACCACTCACCTCCGGGCGCACAAGATTTTTTTCCTTGGCAAGTTTCGAGAAAGATGTTAACACGTCCAGATAATCCAGCGCTTGAGCCACTGATCGAATTTCGGCGCTCTTTTTTATGAAGTTAGACTTTAAGGCCTCTAAAACTCTTGATTCTTCTTCTTTTATCTTCGAATTCGTGTATTCGAGCTTTTGACCGATAGATGTCCAGCTTTCATGGCTCAGCCAACAGGTTTGAGATGATTTTTGAATGATATGAAAGTTGTAACCGCGAAATGAAAGTTCATTTTTGACACCTTCAATCAATTTCCTTAAGTTGGTGGGAGTTCCAGATACATAAATCGCAAACTCATTAGTCTGCTTCAATTTGAGCTCAGCATTTCGAATTTGATACTTATCAACAAGAAACAGCGTATAGTCGCTTAGTAATTCCTTTCGCTCATCGCACAGAACTTGATATTGATGGTGCAATCGCGCTAGCAGTTCACTAGAATTATGCCTGACGACCCACGGAACGTAGTTTACCCCTAAGTCTGCTTTATCTGTCACTTCATCAGTCGAGCTTTCTGATTCCTGGCCGCTACTAAAGTAAAATTCTGCCAGCTTTTCTTCGTCTAGTGAAGAAAGCACATCGGAGACTAAAGATTCATCGAAACTTAGCATTTCGATCAAGTTCGAAAATATGCTGCCTCTCTTTGAGTACCCACCCATCGCTATCAGTAATTCTTTAATCTCTTGAGATTTTTGAAGAGAATGTGACAGTTGTACTAGTTCCATGGCATCACCTTTCCCAAACGAAAACTTCTGCAAAATTTTTGGCATATCAAATGTTTGTTTCAAGATATCAATCAAGGAACTTGAGATCTCTGAACGTTTTTTAAAAAGTGACACTAGGTCGTGTCTTAGCTTGATTTCAGCAAGATCCATGGTGGGACCCGCCAACCATTGCGTCAGCAATCTAGTACCCGAGGGTGTGACAGTACGTCGTATTACCGACAGTAAAGAACCCTTCTTAGAGTTGGTTCTTACCGTGAAATGTAGCTCTAAGGCAGAAGACGTTCGGGAATCTATTTGCATTACGCTGTTTGTCGATTGCCTCTTGGGAATTTGAAGATTAATTGCAGTATCCGGCATGTGATCTTCCAAATACGCCAAAATGCGCTTGAGAGCTCCTCTCTCTTTCTGTGTGAAGTCCTGGAAGATAATATCGGCGTTTTGCTGGGAGTATGAAGCAAAGGAGGCATTGAAAAGACCGGAAAATGACTCTAGAGTTCTGTAATGGGAAGGCAGTTTCTGGTATTTCAAAAAGTATTTTTTAAAAGAAACAAGCTCTGGGTACCAATCACCGGACTCAATGCTGAATTCCATGATGCTTTCATCTAGAAGAATTTCTTGGGGCTCTACCCGCGTGATTGCTGATACGAGATCTTTCAGGTGTACTTGTTGAGCAAAAATCTCACCTGTAGAAACGTCACACCAACATAAACCCACCTTGAGATTGATGTCAGCTAAATTCCTCATACAGTTTTCAGGGAAGTCAATACTCAAAAGGTACGTGTTTTCCTCAAGATTCTCAAAAGCTTCATCGATGAAAGTTCCCGGTGTTACAATTCGTGTAACTCTCCTAGAAAACCGCTGAGTTTCATTGTTCGCTACTAAATCTTTCTTGAATTGATCTGCAACTGCCACACTATAGCCGTGATCTCTGACTAAAACTCTTAAATGCCGTCCGAGCTGGTGAACGGGGAAACCCGCAAACGACACTCTGCCCAGCGCGTAATCTCGACTAGTTAAGGTCAGATTTAGCTTCGGAGCGTATTTTTCGGCATGTTCGAAATATAATTCGTAAAATGATCCCATTTGTGTGAGAACAACATGGCCCTCATACTTATCCATAATTTCTCGTACATATCGAAGCGACGGTGGCAGAGCTTTTTCTCTCCGTTTCTGCGAACCAACCAGGCCTTGATCAGGTGCTATTTCCGCAGCAATTGGAACTTTGGTACTTATGCGCTCATTTTTAACTGCGGTTTGCTGAATCTCTTCCCACTTTATTGTAAGCTTTTCTACTTGAGGATGTCGAACTACTGCTTGTTTCAATCTTGCTATGCCTTTAATGGAGAACGCTCTTGAATGTAGTGCTATCAAATGGTTTGCTCGACCACATCTCACCAACATTCAATTTCTCTAAAGTGTACCTTAATGATGGGCGAACTGTCTGTACTGTGATTGTCAGAAAAATGATTTCTCTACTTAAAACAAACGAAAAACAAACTAATATTCCGAGAACACCTTTGACGAGACTATTAGCGCTGATCGCAGCTCATTTAAATGCGCTTAATGCTTGACGAACTCTTTAAACCATATGGCGTAGGAAGCAATCAAATGTAGGGCGCCTTTCGCTAAGGTTCATTCTCTGCCAGCGTATGTAATTCTACAATAGCTCAGTTTAGGTAGCCTTTGCAACTTGGAGCACCACAGAGACAGCGTAGTCTTTCCTTGTCGTCGGCTTCTCTTTCGAACTTATAATCGTAAGTAAGCTCTTCATTTGCAGCGATATCTCTTAGTGCATAAATTACAATTCTTTTCCTTCCTCCAACCCGTATAATTCTTGCAGTACAGCTAGGCTCACAGCAATGATTGATAAACCTAGCAATTCCACCTTTTTTAGTTGCATCGATGACTGTTGATTCATCAACTCTGAAGAGATAACTGGATCCTATACCATTTCTCAAATACCTTTCTTCTCTCATCTCTGATACTGGTTGTCTTAGAATTTCTCCCACATATTCGATAATCATTTCCTTCGCGGCGATCGGTTCTAAGGCATATAATCCCCAGTTGTGTATAGCCGACCGAGCAAAAGTCACTGGCTTTTTACGCTTCGTCAATTGATTCAAGGTCAGCAGTTCGGATTCAGATCCAATAATGGCCTTTTGGGCCTCGATATCCTGTTGGAATCTCCTATTCATAGCACGATTCACACGCGATGAAGAAATTTCCGGCATATTTTCCGTTTCCGGATTTTCAATTACGGTTTTGCTGACGTCCGTGGTGCTCTCCGTGACGTCGTTGTGATGATGAACTGTGTTGAGCGGCTGATGAAGCCTTCTTCTGTGAGGTAAATACAAGGTCTTTTGCTCATCTGGAATTTTTTTGAATCCTTGCGCTGTGAAGCTAATGCTTTTGCCTACTAATGGTATATCGAGGCAGCTATCACAAATAGCCTTTTGTGCTGTTACGACTTTCTTTTGCCTCAAAGCCATATTTCTCAATTTCCAAACCAAATATTCTATGTTCGTTACTGCCGAACGAGCTTCTAGCTCATTTTTGTCTTCATTAACAATCTCTGTAAGAAGTTCCATATCTTCCTCGTCTTCAATTGCTTGTTGGAAATCTAAAAGTGAAAGTAGCGTATGCCCATCAATATCAAAGTATCTTTCGGGGTATACGGGTAATGGTTTATGCGAAATGCGAGGCTTGAACTTATCTGAAATTCTAGCATATTCTTCGTGTCGCGGTTCGGTTAAGACGAGCTCCTTCGTGTCCGACTCTGGAGTAGTTGCTGCTGAAGTATCAATTTTTTGCTTCTTATCGTGATGCTCATCGAAGGTATCATTGAATATAGGACTCTCCTCTCTTTCCACCTCGCTTAATGATTCATCTTCCGACGTGGACTCGGGTTTTGGAGTGGCCTGCAGGCTGGAGCCATTTTCTTCTTCATTTAGCATATGCGCAGTTGGCTTAGAAAGACCAGAATCTTTTTCAGATCCATCTTCGTTGTCTCGTGAGGACAGCTTAGACGAGATGGACCCCAATTTCGTAAGTCTGGGCTTTCTGTTGCCCTTCAAACGTGCTCCGTATAAGTTAAAGATGTCAAATTTGTTCATATTTGTCTCTTTTTTTGATTTCATCTCATCAGCGGCCGCTTTGGCAGACTTACGCTTCTCTTTTTGCTCATTCTCCCGTCTCGCTAGGACGTCAGGGAAATTATGCGGATTTAGCGTATCAAAAACACCAGGTCCAATCAGACGTCTTCGAATGTCACGTTCTACTGCAACCTTCAACTCTTCTAAAATCATTGCAGTTGCAGTTTGAATGAGTTCATCCTGCGACTCATAAACTTTTCTTGACTTCACCTTGTTTTCTCGCCTGGCTTGCGGTTTTGGAGGAATTATGAGCTGAAATCGTATTTTGACCGGCTTTCTTCTCCGCTTAGATATAAATGACAGTCGATCATGTTCCATAACTTGACAAGCGTTCGCATCGGCTTTATCATTGAAAACAATATATATCCCGGAGGGATGCGCCAACACTCGAGAAAATTTGTATTTTGCGAGCTTAATTTTGAGATCTTCTGAGGTTACTCCATGAATAGAAATGAATTTCTTGGAAACGCAAAGGCAAGGTCTTCCGTTAACAGCCATTTCTAAATCTCTTGGAACCCTTTTGTCAGGAGCCGTTGCGGGCGCGGCAGCTTGCTTCTGCTTTTCAAGCTCGACTAAAACCTTTTCGGCTTGCTTTGCATTTTTTTTAATTATTCGGTCTTTGGCTTGTTTAAGGCAGTCACCTTTGTTCAAAGCCACGGCGAACTTAAAGCCTGCAACGAAATAGTTGCGCTCTTCATGGGCTTTTGCAGCTTTGTATGCAGATCTTGAGGGCGCGTCCAGATTTCCATGGGGCCCTGTAAACCTGATTAGGTATACATATAAAGGAAGAGCGCTGTTGGGGTCGTTGAAGCTCTCAAAATGAGAAATTTCGCCAAAAGTGGTGAAATAGTTTTTGATGATGACATCTTGCAATGCAGCTGTTGGCTCGCACATTACAGGGTACACGACAATTTCGTTCGGGGCAGGGGGGCCCACCGAGTTTTTGTCATAAGCAATCCTCGCTAACGGTGCAAATCCGCGCCTCAATTTTCGATGACTTGCAGTAAAATTAACGCCTCCCGTAGATCTAGGATCGGCAGCGCGTTGTTCCGGATGCCTTTGTTTCATGACTGGACGCCGCTTTCCGCCTACGTCTTCTTGCATTATGACATACCCTGTTGCAGGAAGTTTATCTGATGCCCAGGAATGCATTTCCTCTTTGTGCAGTAATCTCTTCGCAACTGGATCAAAATAGTGGTATTTTTCTCGAAATGATTCCACATTGTAGCGAAGTCGAGGCAGCGGCCTCTGAAGCGATTCAGGCCGATAATTCCCGCGAGACTTCTCTTTGTAATCCGGTAAAGAGCCATATTTATCATGATATGTGTTGGTCATATTGTGTTCGTATCTGCTTGTAGCTGCTCCAGAGTTCAATGACCGGTTATAGCGTCGATTGTCTCCATAGTAGTCTCCGTGGTAGTCGCTTTTTGAAAAGCCATAACCTCTAGATCGTTTCTGCGACGAAATATATGGTCTTCTACCGTACCCGGACATCAAATACGATTGAAACCACTTCGTTATTCAATTTTTCAGGTGTCCGTAAATCTCAAATCAAGTCTTGAGAGTAACGTAAACTGTAATTTCACTACCTTAAAGAGACCACGTTCAAAGCTGAAAAGCGTCTCAAATAATCGCTAATTTGATCAAATGATATGTGAGCCTGAATCAAAGAAGAAGTGCTGGTAGCAAATTACGAAGCGGAGGTTAATGTCTTTGACTTGAATGTCGTGAACTGGGTTAATTTAATTTTGTCAAGTGTGATGAAATTTACAATTGAAGACATCGCGATCCATAGTTACCGCGAGAACAGAGAATTTAGCTAGTTTGGCTCGCCGGACACCTTACGTTTAGCCTTGTATCTCATGTCCGCTCAACAAATTCGAAGATGTATAAGCGATATTTTAGGGATTTCTGCTGACGATTCTTCGAGCAATTGGAACCAAGGACGACTGAAAAAGCTTCAATCAACGACGTCAACTCTGTACAATATCTCGCTGTCGAAAGTGATGCTCAAGCAAAATGAAGAGATTGGAAGGGCACACATATGTGCATATTTGGCCACGGAACGACTTGCAGAGAAACATGAGCCTGGACTACGTTACTATTCGGACAAAATACCCTTGGAACCAAGGCACGCGCTCAAAGTTATGGAACTTTTCAAAACAGCGCTTTTGAAAGGTTCTCCGGCTAAACAAATAAATTGGTCTCCAAGCCCAAAGAAGTCCTTGAGCCCTGTGAAAAATGCCGGTCGCTTTACGTCAATGAACCCAGATGACCTTCGAAGACAACTTTTTGGAACACCTACGAAAAGCGATGTGAAATCTGCTACACCCAAAATTAAGCCAGCGGATAATCATGAAGAGTCATCTCGAAATGAAAAAGGTCCGAAGGATGCCTCTACAAGAAGAAGACTGGTCTTCGAAGATGAGGATCCTGATCCCGCTGTCGATAAGGGCGGTTTACGCGGTAAATCCATTGAACTGCAAACTTCAAACGGTTATAAAGTAGATTCGGAATCTAGTCCCGTTACGCCGAGAAAGAGGGCCAAATCTACGCAACTGAGCGCCGGTTCACCCAAGAAATCGCGGTTTCAAGACACTCCATACCGGTCAGAGCTCTCAGGTAGCGGTGATACTGCCAATCGCGGCTGTCTGCTTTACAAAAAATATTGTCGAGCAACGCCCTCTGAGATCGTTGAACTCTGTAACCATTTCGAAATCCCAAGCGAGATTACCTACAGAATACTGGACAAGTTCAGTGAACATGCCACTTATCTGGTGTACCCGTTTCGACTCGTTTGTGGCCTCATTTTGAACTGCTGTCAAGTCATTTTCAGTGACAAGAGAAAGCAAGACCCCAGAATCGACGAGTACCTGTTCAAGAAAATGGGGCTACTGGTCAAAACTTCCAATTTTTCAGAGATGAAAGAGTGTATGAAAATGGTGAGGGAAATCATCGATGGTGAGAAGTGGTATCGTGCTCTAAAGGTCAAGCACAATTTCTACGATGGTGTAGCCTACGAAGAAGCAATTGCTATAAGACTCGGAAACATGCTACAGCGATCCTCCAATATTGCCACGGAGGAACAATATACGTCTTGGAAACACAAGACGCTAACGGATTTGACGCTAAGAGATGGGTTTCACTGATCGATGATGCCCTTGATATTGGCTGAAGTAAGGTATCATGTGATAGTCCCGGGTACTACTTAGCTGTTGAAAAAATTTTGACCGCGATGAATTTTAATGAATACCAATAGAGGTTACGAGGTTAGTTGAAGTTTCAAGATTGAAACGATCGCCTTTTGGTAAGCCGAAATCATAGCATTATAGTATTGAGCATTTACACTTAATTTCCATTATTAAATTTGGATTTGAAAAATGGCGGAATTGAACGGTAAAAGGCCATTTCAAGAAGTAGTTGACATTTCTGATGAAGAAACTACAGCTAAAAGGCCCTATTTGGATGAGACCGACACATCATCGAGCGGAGATGACTTAGTTGAAGATTACTCGGAGGCCGAAAATATCGTGGGACATGCAGTAGATTCAAGCAGTTATGCCAAATGGCAAAACACGATATCGAAAGTAGTAAGCTCAGTCGTCTCTATACATTTCTCACAAGTCGCGCCGTTCGACTGCGATCCTGCTTTGGTATCAGAAGCCACGGGATTTGTGGTAGATTCAGACATCGGCATAATTCTTACCAACAGACATGTGGTTGGAGCGGGTCCATTTGTGGGCTACGCTGTTTTCGACAATCACGAAGAATGTGACGTGAAACCCATTTACAGAGACCCGGTTCATGATTTCGGGTTTCTGAAATTCGATCCTAAAAGCATCAAATACATGAACGTGCAAGCTCTCGAGATAAGACCTTCGCTGGCTAAGGTTGGCTCTGAAATCAGAGTCATTGGTAATGACGCTGGTGAAAAGCTCAGTATTTTGGCAGGCTTTATAAGCAGACTTGACAGAAATGCACCTGACTATGGTGAATTAACCTACAATGACTTTAATACCGAATACATTCAAGCCGCCGCCTCGGCCTCAGGTGGCTCCTCGGGGTCTCCTGTCGTCAATGTCGATGGACACGCAGTTGCGCTCCAAGCTGGTGGCTCTACAGAGGCCTCTACCGACTTTTTCTTGCCTGTTGATAGAATATTGCGTGCATTAAACTGTGTACGCGAGGGAAAACCTGTCACGAGAGGTACTATTCAAACGCAGTGGCTTTTGAAGCCTTTCGATGAATGTAGGAGACTTGGTTTGACTTCAAATCGGGAAAGTGACGCACGGAAGGCTTTTCCAGATAGAATAGGACTACTTGTTGCCGAGACCATATTGAGAGAAGGGCCAGCAGATGGCAAGATCAAAGAAGGTGATACGTTAATTTCAATCAACGGGGATCTAATCGCTTCTTTCATTCAGGTTGACGACATTTTGGATAGCAGCGTTGGCAAAGACATTAACATTCTAGTTCAAAGAGGTGGCCGTGATATTGCATTAACTTGTACAGTAGGCGACTTACACAGCATTACGCCCGCCAGGTACCTTGAAGTGTGTGGCGCGTCTTTTAATGACCTTTCATACCAGATGGCTCGCTTTTACGCTCTTCCCGTACGAGGCGTATTTCTGAGTAGTGCATCTGGTTCTTTCAACTTTGATTCGAAGGAGAAAATTGGGTGGATCGTCGATGCTATAGATAATAAAGAAACGCCCACTCTTGATGATTTCATCGAGGTTATGAAGCAAATCCCTGATAGAAACCGTGTGACAGTGCGATACCACCATCTGACAGATCAGCACTCTCCACACGTCACGACCATTTACATTGATAGGCACTGGTGCAGTGAATTTAGACTGTACGAACGTAATGATGAGACTGGAATTTGGGACTACACGAATTTAGCCGATCCTATTCCGCCTCAAGGGATTGTACCGCATCAAGCTAAATTCATCGATTTACCTATTGAAAATAAAGCACTTTCAACCTTGGCAAGAAGCTTGGTCATGGTGAGTAGCGTATCTCCAATTCCACTTGACTCACTCTCGGCGGAACCTAGAAAAAGTTCAGGTCTTGTCATTGATGCAAAAAAGGGTTATGTGGTTGTCTCACGGAGGACCATACCTCACTATTGTTTGGATGTGTTTGTCACCTTTGCGGATTCGGTGATTATTCCAGCATCTATTGTTTTCCTACATCCTACTCAGAATTACGCTGTGATTAAATATGATCCAGCTCTCATTGAGGCCGATGTTGTGACGCCAAAATTCTCTTTCACAAGATTGGAGCGCGGTGATAAAGCTCAATTTATTGGATACACTCATAACAGCAGGTTGGTCTCTTCTGATACCAAAGTGACTGATATATCATCTTTAAGCATACCCAGCAATTTGATTCCAAGATATCGCGCTACCAATCTAGAAGCAATTGGAATCGATTGCAACGTTAGCACAAGGTGTAATTCTGGTATCATTGCAGATGAAGATGGTACTGTACGTGCCCTCTGGTTGTCTTTTTTAGGTGAAATTCAGGACGGTAAAGAAAAAGTGTACCTTATGGGATTGGATTTGACGGATATGCGAGAAGCGATTTTAATTCTTAAAGCGGGTCAAACGCCCAAGGTAAACATTGTTGATGCAGGCTTTGGATCGATCACACCTTTGAAAGCCAGAATTCGTGGGGTTCCTGAAGAATGGATCAAGAGAATGGAAGACGAGTCTGAGGACAGATTTCAATTCATGACTGTTACTAGGGTGTCTTTTGCGGTTGAAAAAACTCTTGCACCAGGCGACGTTATTCTTTCTGTCAACGATAAACTTGTCAAAGAAATGCGTGATCTTGATGGCATAATTACAACAGAGGACGACGCCAGTGCACCTCAGACACTAGCATTTAAAGTGATGCGCGGGGGCAAAATTTTAAATCTTAGCGTGAAGACGCGGCAAATCACCGAAACAGACCATCTGGTCGTATTTGCGGGTTGTATTCTTCAAGCACCTCATCACGCGGTTTTGCAGGCCATGTTGCAAATACCAAGCCGTGTGTATTGTACTTTCCGAGGTCAATCGTCACCAGCCACGCAATACGGGATTTCATCTACCAATTTCATCACGCATATCAACGAGATTGAGACTCCTGATCTAGACACGTTTTCGAGCGTTATAAAGCAAATCCCAGACAACACCTATTGCAAAATTCGTCTTGTCACTTTCGACAATGTGCCATTTGCCATTTCGCTCAAGACCAACTACCACTACTTCCCAACGGCAGACTTGAAAAAGGATCCAGTATCAGGAAAGTGGATCGAGTCTGAGTTAACAAAAACGGAGGCAAAAGCATAGAAATCGCAAAACTATCTGAATGATTTTTATCAACCTTGTTGACACTTTACTTTCCTTATATATACATGTCGTTACGTAAAAGGATTTTGACTATTCTGAACTTCCCCATCCTTCAATTGTAAGGCAGCAACCTTTTGAGATGTTTCAAATGCGTAGTGTGTGCCAATGCTCGTCCACTGAGACTTTTCAATGAGGATCTGCTCCAACCTGCATTTCCATGATTTCTTCCAGCTTTACCTCTCTTGAAGCTCGTAGATGTCTTTCTCCATCGTTTAGCAGTGCCCTTATGTGTTTTCATCAACGTTCTAACTTGCACAGGAAACATTGTACCTTGCAACCCAAATCCCACTCTTGTAAGCCCGTTGAAAAGCCCTGATTTTAACAAGAAAAACATGATCGAGTGTTTCCTGGTACGAGAAGCTACTAGAGGCTATCGGATGTAATCAGATGCTTGACATGATATTCCTACAAGATGAGTTTCGTTGATTATCGTAACAATTCTGAATTTTTTCGAGAGTTCATTCATACGAAAGACGAAAACGACGGGCATCATGTCTGTCACTGACACTAACGAAATTCCAAGCAAAGACCAACAATAACCTGTGACAGATAGACAAACATTCACAGGTTTGTGATCTGACGCCAAAGACATAACACGTAATTGTATTGTTATACATACTTTCAAAGTGTTCATTCTTGCAATTTTGAGTGACGGAAAATATGGACTTTGTTGATAATCGTACAGGTTCGATTTATTGTGACGAAAGAGATTTATGCGATCAAGTGAAGGCACAAAACGTTTTGCTGTGGAGTTATCCTGGTCAGATAGGAAAAACGCATATGCGTGAATGTCGTAGAGTTGATCGGTTGTACAAATTCCAAAATCCACATGGTGGACTAGTATCGTTGCGTGAGGTGTGCGATAAATTAGATGGAGTTACGGGAGGTTGCAAAGATGGCGGAATTTAATGATATTTTGGTGATAGTTGGGAATTTTGGGGAGAATGTTTATATTATTATAAGGTTTACATGTCAGTGGAGTTTGGAATTGGAAATATGTCAAAAAATAAGTAGGAAATAGCTCTTATTTAATGTGTAAAGGTGAAGAGCAGGATATGATCATTTGTCTTTGCATATATCATTCAGGACCACTCACATCTGTGAAGAGCTTTAGTGCCCACATCCCTTGAACCGGGAGTATTGCCAATCAGTATATACAGTCAAAATATACGAGACAAGAAGAGTTATGCGGTATGTGTAGTGATGTCTAGCTTTAGATCATACCCTGGGCCCTGTAAGAGGCAAGAGTCTCCTCGATCTTGGCGCTGATGATAGGATCGGCTCTTATCTTCTTTTGGATTTTGGTGGCCTCTGCAAAAGTAGTGGCTTGTAGCTTTTCATCGAAACTTCTGGCCAAATCGGCAGCTTCTTCGAACAAATCAATAGCTTCGTCGACGTCTTCTTGTTGTAGTTTCAATTGTGCAAGGCCAATCTTGGCTTGTTCAGATCTAGGGTCTTTGTCACATGCTTCTTGAAAGAGACGTGCAGCTTCAATGAAGTTTTCTGGAGAAGGCTCCCTGGCGAGAAGAGTAGCTTTGCCGACTAAGGGACCCACACCAACGTGTATACCATCAAGCGCATCCTCAAGCTTGGCCGCGATGTCGTATTGTTTCTTAGCCTCGTTCAGTTTGCCCTTATCAGCCAAAGTCTCGGCATAGAAATTTGGAACTTCAGGTGAGGTTGGAAATTTTCTTCTAGCCTCGCTGAACATGGTTTCGCAGTCCTCGAACTTGTCCTCGCGGTAAGCGAGACATGCAATTTGGATGTAAGGGAAAATATTCTTGTCGTTTAGTTCTTTAGCCTTGTCAAAGTCTTCACCGGCCTTCTGGTAGTTTTGAGTTACGAAATACATTTGACCACGGTGATAATAAACGGCGGCGCAGTTTGGGTCCAGCTCAAGAGCTTTGTTGAAGTTGTCAAAGTATTCGTTTGCTTGTCCCTTGTCGGCCATGATTAGCGCAATGTAAATATAACTGTTTGGTCTTGGGAAAAGTTCAATGGCGCGTTTCAAATCTTCGTGGGCCGAAAGTGGGTCGTTTTTCAAAAACTTGAAAATACCAACGTGTTCCAATGCGATGGCGGTTTTCTTCTTTAAAATTTCGTCGTCTGGGGTTTCTTTCAACAACTTCTCAAAAGCAGTTTGCGCTTCAATGAAATCCTTGTCAGCAGCTTCGTAACCTTCAGCAGTTCTGCTGTACAGGCTTTTCAAAGCCTCTTGCAAAGATTTGTCCGCGTCGCTATTTTCGTCAAAGTTTTCAAACGTAGTCTCCGGTTGGAAAATACCGAAAAATGAGGCCAGCGAAGTGTTGGAAGGCAAAACATGTTCTTGTTTCTTTTCGAGTTTTTCTTTTAAAACAAGCATGGCTTGTTTGTTCATGTTTCTTTCAAGCATGGGCTCAATCGACGCACCGTTGAAGTCACCGTAAAGACTGACCGCTGACAGATCAAACATGGCATCTGCGAAGTTGCCCAGGGACTCATTAGCAGAGGCTCTGCGCAACAAACACTTGGAATAGTCTGGTTTCAATTTCAACGCAGACGTCGTGTCCTCCACGACTTTCTCAAGTTGTCCCAAAGAAACGTAGCATGCAGATCTGTTAGAATAGAAAACGGGATCTTCTTTTACTTTCAACGCCAACGTGTAGTAATTGATCGCGTCTTCAAACTTCTTTGCCTTGAAATACTCGTTACCTTTGTCCTTCAGCTCAATCGCATATTTATTCTTGGTTTCCACGCTAAGTTTCGCAATATCACCTAAATCTGGTTCTCCCTGTTCGTTGACTGGATAACTGGGACTCACACTACCTTGAGACTTCTTCTTCTTCTTACTCTTCTTTTTAGAGCTCTTGGTCTCGGTTTGTGTTTCTTTCGTGACGTCTGACTCAGAACCAGCTTGCTTCTGCAACTGCTGATAGTAATAGAATGCTCCAACTGCAGATGCTCCGGCAACTGCCGTCGCCATAATCGCAGTCTTATTTCTAGAAACAAACCCAGCAAATGATCCGTTTGACGACATCTCACAATGGTCTATATAAATGGATCTTCTTTCTTTATGTTGTTCGTTAAGTGGAAAGCTTGGTTTTCGATAAATCTTTTTCGATTTCTGTGATAGTTAGCAACTGTCTAAGAGAAAATTTTTAGCATATTAACACTGTCACTGAGTATAAGCAACAAGAATCAATTGAATATTTGTAGACAATACATATACAAATTAGATTTATGATAAATGCTTATAATTCGGATAGTTTAGAACTTTGGCTATCTGGAGCCGTTATCCCCGTGAAAAACCGTCCACTCCTGGAACTTTTATATAACAAAAATTGGACGTCTCCAGAATTGTAAGCTATAACAAGCATCTTGCCGGGGATATCGATGATTTGGTAGGTATTCCGCTACTAGGTGACCCGTCATTAAGAAGCTGGCATTTATTTCCTGCAAGACGACGGCGAGGTTCTCAGAGTCAGAATAGCGACAATCACAGAAGAGAAATCACTAGAATTTATATACAGAGGAAGATTGAAAAATCCATGAGTTACAGTGTCGGTCATCCACAATTCAGCATCCACCACTGAGCATCCACCACAGGGTGCTCTAGAAGCTTAATTGTCCTCTTCACTGCCTTTCTTCCATAGTTCTAATCTTCCGTAATTGTCAATTAAACATTTCGGTCTTTTGTAATTCTCAGTTCAACTCCATTGAGTAAGTTCAATTCAATTGCGTTAATCCAATTCCCCCGCTATAGTCCCCTGCTAATTGGACTCCCATTGTCCCCTATTTTGACGTCTTGCCCGCAACCATTGCTTCTTACATTCACGATAAGCGTCAAAATATTCCCTACATTTGTCGCGATCGTAGTCGTTCGTCTCCAAACATCTAGTGCTCATGTTTGCTGACTCTTGACACGGATCGAAAAATCTGCTGGCGTCTTTGGCCGAAAACCTATACTTATTCAACGTAGATTCCGGGTTATCGGGATAAAATTTAAATTCTGCCGGGGTAGCACTGGTAGGCGCAAAATCCACTTTGGTTTTGTCGGTCTGCACATGGGGATCATGCACATCGGGCGCAGTATCGCCTTTCTTTGGAACTTCGGACATCAAACAAGATCCAGACTGCGTATAAAAGTCGTTAAAACGGTGTTAAAACCCCTGAGAAATATTCAGCAAAAGTTACTTAAAAATGAATATCCCGCAATTACCTGAAATTAGTCTAGCTGGTGGGTTTTTGGTTCTCACTACTGGCCTTTCCCTTCACTCTCACCATAGCTGAACATTGAAAAATTTGTCCGAGATGATAGCTCATCGCGAGATCGATGAGCTGATACTGAAGGATTTAAGAGAAACTAAGATACACTTAAATAATGATTATTGAGACTGTATTATGCCAGCGATGCAAGAAAATTGACGCGGTGTTATGCTCGAGAAAAGAGTACTTTTGCCCGGTTTGTTTTGAGAAATTTGTTTCGTTGAAGCAGCGGAAGCAGATGATGTCTGATAACTACTTTCAGGACATTTTTAAAGTGATATACGGAGACAAATTGAGGTCTGTTGAAGAGGCCAGTACTATGAATCGTGAATCGAGGGTTCTGGTTCCCTTGTCTTTCGGTTCCTCGTCGCTTTTAACATTAGATATTTTGCATGGCATCCTGAAAGAGCAGTTCACCGTTCATCGCGGAACTGTTGGGTTTACGCTGGATGCAGTGACGTGCTGTAGATATCAAGAGATGGGTGAGGTGCGGAGAAGGCTTCATAAACTCAGAGACAGGTATAGCGACTCTGGCGTTGAAATCAAATTTCATTTGATCGATCTTGACAAGGCTTTTGAGACTTGCAACGACCATATTCGCATAGTTTTGAATGACAGCACTTTTTCAAGCAGATACGTGGCTCTAGAACGTTTGCAAAAGGTTTCCATGTCAGATGTTCTTAAAGAATGTGGTGGGAAATCGGCACAGGAAGATCTAGTGACGGCTTTTACGGATCGAATTGTGAAGGATTTTGCGCAGCGCGGCAATTACAAGGCTATTCTTTGGGGACATTCGATGACCAGACTAGCGGACGAGGTAATATCTTTAGTGGTCAAGGGCAGAGGAGCTCAAATTGCGGACACACTCAACACTTCGGATTTTGACGAGAGTTTCGGGGGGGAATTCAAACCTCTCTATCCCTTGCGAGACGTTTTGCTATCAGAAGTAGATGCTTTGTGCCATTTGAAGGGTCTTGCTCCGCTGTTGTATAAATATGCTCCAAATTACTCACTGCTTCTAGTCAGGCCCTCGGAAGCTGATAAGATCACACCAAAACCCAAATACCTACCCAAGAACATGACCATAAATGGCCTTGCTAGAAAATATTTCGATGACATTGAGGATAATTATTCCAATGTTATTTCTACGGTGGTGAGAACTGGCGCAAAGCTAGCTCCTCCGACGTGTGAGGTTGACAACGCACCCAACTGTACACTCTGTCGAAGCATGATTTACAAAGATGCACCTGGATGGTTACAGAGCATCACAGAAAATTTAGGGCATCCCATTGAAGATGACGCGGATTTCCAACTATATGAAGCATGGTCCAAGTCTCAACTGGGAGAAGTCCACGCCGATTATATCGAATTGACAGGAGATTTTCAGCGCCGAGGAGATGATGCATTACTCTGTTACGGCTGCATCACTACGGTCCTAAGTTCTTCTACTAAGAGCTTGGTCTGGATTAATAGCGACAAGCAAGATGCACTTGATGACATCAGTAGATACATCCTGACAGATGAAGAAGATTGAGCAGGCATTAACCTCCCTAAGCATAATTTTGACATCCCTGTTTATAAGGACAACATTAAGTCATTGTCTCTTATGTAGCATAT
Source organism: Lachancea mirantina (assembly GCA_900074745.1). Classification (NCBI taxonomy): domain Eukaryota; kingdom Fungi; phylum Ascomycota; class Saccharomycetes; order Saccharomycetales; family Saccharomycetaceae; genus Lachancea; species Lachancea mirantina. The sequence continues at coordinate 163,514 of LT598464.1, forward strand.
TAAGTAGTTCATTTGCCGCCCCGCGATCTGACTGCGATAGATTAAATGCGTCAACTCCATGAAAATTTGGAGCGAATGCTATGTTATTTTGTGGACTGCTCATATGGCTTGCCGGTTGGCTAGCAGACGGGGAAGTCACAAACGGCAAAAAGTTACCAAGATGCGAGGGCGTTGAATATGGTGAAGTGGATCCCGTCAATGTGGAAGGTGGTGGGTTAATGGCATTGGGGGGATTGGGCACCTGATGGATGGGCTTTTGATTTTGAGTCGGCTGAACATCGTGTTGCAGAGCTGCGTTATGTTCTCGATTACCCTTCAATAGCTGGAGCAATTCCGTCCCTGCTCCATTACTAGAAGCGGGGCCGGTCTGGACTGGTGAACTTTCAAGAACTGGTTGGTCATTGTGAGGCTGTGCTAAGCTTGGTTTTTTTAAAAGTTTTAAGAGCTCTTGCGACCCTGATCTTGGGTCGCTTTGATTATTAATACTGGGTACGGTATTGACGAAGTTTTCTGGATTTGGAGCTGGCGATTCTTGAGGTGGTACAAACGCGTCCATATAATGAGAAGCGCTTCTCTGGACATCGCGATCGTTGGCTGGAGTGATCTGTGGCTTGCTCTGCAACTGGCCGGCTCCGATTTCGTTGTTCTTACTGCTACCATCTCTTGAAACAACGTCTCCTAAAGTTTGCCCACGTCTTAAAAGTTTGATTTTTGGCTTGTTTGGTACTTCATTTGTTTTTTTGACCGAATCTCCATCAATTGAACATACGCTCATATCCAGTTCAGGATCCACATGAGGAATGGCGTCGACGTTAATAAAATCTTCTTTCAAAACCTGTTCTTCTGCTGGGCCAGATGGATCTTCCTCCGCTTCTAAGTTTCTTAATTGCTCAGTCTGCTCCTCGTGATCATCTTCTGAGCTACATTCAAAGTCCTCATAATCCGAGCTTTCCTCAGTAAACGTACTTGCAGGTTTTGGTGGCGGAGGATGTTGATAGTTATTCCCGTTTGTTGTAGCCTCCTTTTTGATTATACTTAATAAATCCGCACCATTGGTCGCTGTGATTTCGTTGACGTTTGAGCTTTCATTAAAAGCGGGCTGGTTTGCATTTTTCAGGACATCTAGCAGAATTTTCGAATCACTTCTTGCCTGAGTTTTTGGGATCTGAATTTCTGCTTCCCCCATAGGGGGGCTTTTATCATTGAAATTTGGTTCTTCACCCCTCCTTAAGAGCTTCATCTTGGGTTTAGGTGAAGACTTAGGAGTAGCGTTTTTCTTCTTGAGCAAATTCAAAAGCTCTCTCGAATCAGAGGTCTGAACTTCATCCTCTGCGACACTGGGTTTTGCGTTGACATTCATACTGGGGATTGGAGGAGGTCTTGTCATGTCATGTACCTCGCTAGTGGACTGGGGAACGGAACCTATTTGCATTCCGGATCCGTTCATGAAGGGAAATGGGGCAAACGGCTGAAAAGCCATGAAGGGGAACTGCTGCTGAAATTGAGGTGGTGGTGCCATGAATGTTGGCGCTGGGATGGTGAACGGGGGGATGTGATGAGTTTCTTCTATACCTGCACCGTTCTGCTCCGTGCTAGCATTTGAAACCTGCGGATTGACGGCTTTTTGGAGAATATCTAGGAGCTCTCTGCCAGGATCAACGGCATCTTCCTTTTTAATACCCAAAAGTACCTTTAATTGTTCCTCGACTTGAGATTTGAGTTGGTCCTCGTTTTCGACCTGTTTCTTACTCTTGACCCACAGAGTCAGTGGCCGGATCATTGAGTTCACGAGGTAATACCTGGCGTTGGGCTTGCCGTTGCCGCTGCCGTTACGTGTAATTTTTTTGAATTCTCTCCATTCAATTTTCTCGATTTCGTTTCTAACGCGTGGTTTGAAATCGAAATCTTGAGGAACCCCACTTACCAGGAAAATTTTGTAGTTTTTGCCCTGTATGTTGCGCTCGATAAATTGTTCCTCGTCGATGTAATCTGTGAGGTCAAAGTTGATTTCTTCCAGGACTTCACGAATGCAGCAGTCGACGTCGTTCTCGTCCTTAGAGATTTTACCGCGCGGAAATGACCACGAATCAGATTCTGTGCCCTTTACGAGCAAGATTTTCGAGAAGCTTTTGTTGAAAATCGCAGCACCACGTACTGGGATGCTTTTTTTGTACTGGGAGAATTTCTGAAGCGCTTGTTCTGCACGATCGTCCCATTTCCATATTAAGGGGCACAGTTTGATCACATGCTGCGCAAACGACTTAATCTTCATGTTGGGCAGATTTGGGTTCATGAGCTTGATAAAATCGGTGTAAAACCATGACGCTTCTTCTACATGGAACAGTTCTCTTTCTACGGAAGAGAAATCTTCAGCGGGACAATTAATGATAAATCTGACTATTAGGTCTTCTAGGGCCCGGTCAAGAGAAGCCACATTTTCCAGAGGTCGTCTCAAAGGTAATGACATCGACTATGGTCCCTATAATGGTTTATCTTTATGGCTCTTTTGGCTCTGTCCTCCTAAGAGAACTTTACCTTAAATATTTGGCGTTTTGGGTAGGTGCTTAAAATTCATTAAAATTTTCCCCATCCGTACAACGTGCTTTATAGTTGTCCAGGAAATCGAAGAGCTATGGAATGCGGGCACTTTCTGCAAGATAACATCCCATTAGCGAGTTGAAAGTAACGACTTTAACATATTTATTCGAGCCTGTAGAACATCTCAGTTGTCATGGTCGTTAAAGTTGGCTTTGTGCCGGAGCACTTCTCTACGCCTTTGCATTTTGCGTTGACAAAAGGTTATTACCAAGAGGAAGGCGTCAACGTGCAATTAATTCCATATCCAAGTGGGTCAGGACATTTAATCCAGTCGTTGAACAGTGGAGAACTGGATGTGGCCGTGGGACTGACAGAAGCGTTTGTGCGTGGAATTGCAGACACAGAAAAGGGCACCAAACCCAATTACCAGATCGCGGGCACGTACGTAGAATCGCCGCTGGAATGGGCCGTGTCGACAGGCACGCAGCGTGATGATTTGCTGAAACTAGAGGACATGGAAGGTGGCAAAGTGGGTGTTTCGCGAATTGGAAGCGGGTCTTACGTGATGAGTTTTGTGCTGGCGTTGCAGCTCGCGTTCCGTAAACCGTTTACCGGTTTCCTCGTATGCAACACGTTTGCGAGTTTGCGCGAGAGTGTGAACGCTGGAACGAGCGACATGTTCATGTGGGAATACTTCACGTCGAAAAAGTACTACGACAGCGGCGCGATCAAAATGGTCGGCAGTATCAAGACCCCGTGGTCGTCGTGGGTTTTGGTGAAACGCACTGCACTCGCGGACGAAGAGTACGCCAAGCTTGCGCGTGCTATCAGTCGCGGGATTGCGTATTTCAATGCGCATGGCGCAGAGGCTGTGGATTTCATCAATGCTAATTTTGATTATTCTAAAGAGGACGCCGCTGCATGGTTAAAGACCGTAACATTTCGCACGAACGTCGCGGCCGCGACAGGCGTCGCAGAAATGGTTCGAAACACAGTAAAGGTACTCAAGACAGCAAACGTGCTCTTGCACGGTGACGCCGCAGCTGTGCTGGATGCAAACGTTGCTGCAGGGCTGTACTGCGAGAAAGAGTGCTAGTGGGTTCCTACTGTTTCTTAAGAATGCCCCAGAGCCACGAGCCCGCGTCAAACTAGCAGTTCAAATAGACTATGCTCGCGTAAAGATCAAGTTGCGTCTTCAGACAGGTTAACGGCTTGAATAGACTCCATAGTCTCAGAACGTCCCGAGCGCTGCATACACATATGTAATGAGTAAGACGGTCACATGACCTCCGCGACAGAATAGCTTGACTTCTCTTAGAAGCCATTGTATCCGCGCCGCTGAGTGGAAGAGAGTTTTGTGCCTTACCTATGACGAAATGACGAAAATTTTGGAATTCAAGCAGACTTGTACCAAACTCACCCTCCTTCCTAGCCAAAGTAACGGGTGCTGAAGTTGGAACCCTATATAAGAGTTGTATAAAAGCAGATTACACGCCCGGCTTTAGAATGGTCAGAGTATTGAAAATCACGGAGAGGTAGAAACACTCAACGTTTTACTTGCTTTGCTATTTAGATAAATCATTAACGAGTTGAGCGAACAATTCGGGAACCCACCGAACTCTGACGCCGGTACTCCCCAGGAGATTGACATAACCTCATGTAAGAAATCTAAACCAGCACCTTCTTAGACTCCAGACACATGAGCACCATCAGGAATGGCTAACAAAACCCTAGTTAGTATACTGACAGGCAACGAAAACAATAATTGACCATGGAGTAAAACCAATAAGATCTTGCTGTAGGAAGGAGATAGCGAGGAAAAGATATTGTCGAATTGCATCGGCACGTGACCACAATGACAGAATAAAATACAAAGATCGAACAGACGGTTCATGCTGAACTTAGCAGGAGAACATGGATGGCACCGCCATACCATCGCTACGCAAGTGGCCCATATCTTGTCTCGAATGAGCATGATGAGAGGGGGATCAGAGGGTGACCTTAAAAAACGGTATGACTGTGTTAGAAGGCTCCCATTGTTAAGATAATCACCGTGATACAAATACTCAACACCTGATACATTTACAATCTATAAAGCAAGAACCAACAAGTGAACAATTCAAGAACCTAATTACCGCTGCTTGATCTCGATACCAGTAATCATAGGGGAGCAAGAAATACATTAGGCTCATCACGTCTTTGTAAGCTCCCATCTCTCGCTTTGGGCGGGTAACTTCCCTCATTCCTGCTTTCGTCCGGAAAATCCCACGCTGGAACACCCACTCACCCTTTCTCCCCCCTTTCGTCCCTCGCTCGGTCTAATGCGAAACTGCGCTCCTTTGCGCCGCAGCGCGTTCGGAACTCGCCGGGCTCCAGCCGCCCACAGTTGCCCGCATCGGACGAAATGCGCATACGATAAGAGAGTAATGACAGATGAACCCGCGTAGATGCAGGCGCGCAACAGGAGCGGACGAGAGACGCCCTCGCTAGGCTAGACAGGCGTAGGCCCACGCCTGCCTGGGCCTCCCCCGTCTGGGCCACCCCTGCCTGTCAGCCCGCCTGGCCAGGCAGGCTGACAGGCAGACTGGGAGACTGGCAGCCTGGAGGAAAATGCCAGTCCTCCTATGTGACGGTTTACGACAAACGGGATCCGCGGGTTCGACCGAGGACACGGAGTATATAAGGGAGGCATGCCAGGGCTTTAGCGGGCACAGGCGTTCCCGAACTTTACGTAACAGCTAGAAACACAAGACCGGCAACGTACCAGTTACACACCGTCAATATATCACCAACAATGGTAAAGGTAACGCTCAATAACGTTCAATTGCTCGTGGACATCGATTCGGATCCAAAATTCGAGCCCAGCAGGACCAGTGTCGCGGACATCCTCACGAAAGAAGCGCTAGAGTTCGTGGTGCTCCTGCACCGTACGTTCAACAGCAGACGCGAACAACTGCTCGAGAACAGACAAACCGTGCAGAAGAAACTGGACTCGGGCAAATTCCAGCTGGACTTTTTGGCGGAAACGGCTGCCGTGCGAAATGATCCGACCTGGCAAGGCGCGATTCCGGCGCCGGGTCTCATTGACCGGTCCACAGAGATCACGGGTCCTCCGCTCCGGAATATGCTTGTGAACGCGCTCAACGCGGATGTGACCACTTACATGACAGATTTCGAAGACTCGGCGTCGCCTACCTGGGCCAACTGCATCTACGGACAGGTCAACTTGTACGACGCGATCCGCAACCAAGTCGACTTCAAGACCCCACGCAAGGAGTACAAGCTCAAGGCCCCCATCGCGAAGTTGCCCACGCTCATCGTGCGTCCTCGTGGCTGGCACATGGTCGACAAGCATCTGCTTGTCGACGGGGAGCCCATTTCCGCGTCTCTGTTCGATTTCGGGCTCTATTTCTTCCACAACGCCAAGGCGCTGGTCGCGATGGGCAAAGGCCCTTACTTTTACCTGCCCAAGATGGAGCACCATCTCGAGGCCAAGCTGTGGAATGACGTTTTCAACGTGGCCCAGGACTACATCGGCATGGCACGCGGCACGATCAGGGCCACTGTCCTGATCGAGACTTTGCCCGCGGCGTTTCAAATGGAAGAGATCATCTATCAGCTCAGGGCCCATTCTTCGGGGCTCAATTGTGGTCGCTGGGACTACATTTTCAGTACCATCAAACGGCTGCGTAACTTGCCTCAGTACGTGCTACCCAACCGAGACCTCGTCACCATGACGTCTCCGTTCATGGACGCATACGTGAAACGGTTGATCAACACCTGTCACAGGCGCGGCGTCCACGCAATGGGCGGCATGGCGGCGCAAATCCCTATCAAGAACGATCCGGCCGCCAATGAAGCTGCGATGACCAAAGTGCGCAACGACAAAATCAGAGAACTCACAAACGGGCACGACGGCTCCTGGGTCGCACACCCGGCATTAGCGGTGATTTGCAACGAAGTGTTCAGCAACATGGGTACGGCCAATCAGATCCATTTCGTTCCCGAGACGACTGTGACCGCACAGGATTTGACCAACACCAAGATCCAGAACGCAGAAGTCACTACGTTTGGTATCAAACAAAACCTGGACATTGGCCTGCAATACATGGAGGCATGGCTCAGAGGTTCCGGTTGTGTTCCTATCAACAGCTTGATGGAAGACGCCGCCACGGCAGAAGTGTCACGTTGCCAACTCTACCAGTGGGTCAAACATAAAGTAGTGCTGGCCGACACGGGCGAACCGGTCACTCCGCAATTGACGAAAAAAATCCTTGAAGAACAAGTCGCTGCGCTATCGGCATCGAGCCCCGTTGGCGACAAGAACAAGTTTAAAGTGGCCGCCAAATATTTCTTACCTGAGATCACGGGCGAGAAGTTTAGCGAGTTCTTGACCACATTGTTGTACGACGAAATTGTCACTGTTAAATCTGCACCAACGGACCTGGCCAAGCTGTGATGTGCCCAAAGTTAACGCTATGTATTTGCACGGCCAACGGTGTAACGACACATTTCGATTCTGGCTCATTATATATTTTAATTTCATGAGCGTGCTATTATCTTGTTGTCCAGTCAGTGTTGTCAAGGTCGCGTTTGGAATATTATCGAGACACACAGTGGTCCCAACGAAGCCGTAAGTGGCGCCCCACTGACCCATCATCAACCATTTTTTTTCAAATTTGCCAGATCTCGGCTAGGGTCTCTCGTTGTTGATATGTGTGATCCATTTGAACGTTTGATTTCATGGACTTTATAAAAAATGTCGAGTTTTCATAGGAACCAGACAAGCTGTTAAAGCAGCTGAAATTTTGGTAGGAACTTCAGGAATTGGTCTATATGTTGAATCTCTCAATGCTGCTGGTTGGATTGTGATTGCCTCTTCTTATAACATGTTAGTCCACCGTTTAGATTAACACGTGTTACCGATGAGTTTACATTTCATAAAAGAAAGTGCTAAAAAAATTTCACGAAATTGGATTAACAATCATCAGGAACCAGTCAAGAAGACAGATTCATATAAACTCGACCAACTTTTGAGGTGAGTTCTGTGGGAAACTTGCGTTTAAGGAAACAGAGATTTCCTGAATAAACTCTGGGGACTCGATTACTGCAAAAAAGATTGTTTTTCAGAGACCCTATTCGGTGCTCTTCGTGAGGTTTCAGGGAGCATAATAATGACAATGAGCGGACCTCCTAGAGTCAACAATGGTCGAAGGGGATCAGCCATCAATAATCTGTTGAATTCAATGGGTATAAGACAAGGATCTGGCGCCACGCAGGGGTCCGGAACCGTTGCAACGACAGCGACTGCGATGTCGAATGGTACACAGGGAGCAGTGGGGAACGCCACGCTGCCACAACGGAGCAACGATATACCCAACTTCGGAGGCGATGCTTTGCAGTCGCAGGCTGTGAATTTTATGAGCTCAGATGAAGAAGATGCGGGATTGCGCGATCAAGACGATCTCGCAGTGGCGGCGTCTCCTAACATGATGGGAACGACTCCGTTCGACCAGATGCAACTATCGACTAGCGGAGCAGATGGCAGTGGGAATCTTGTGGACGAGCTACCTATAAGTTTGACTCTGGGCGCCAATGACGGGACTGGTGCTATAACGCAGCCGGTTTCATCATTGTCTAACGACGCATATCAGACTCTGAAAGCAGTGCGGCATTTTGTCTACGGCTCTAAGGCTCCAGAGAATGCTGTCGAAATGCTCAGTTTAGAACTCCCCCGCTCCAGTGCCCCTCCAGAATCTATTGACGAAGAAGAATTACGAGCACGCAAGGATAAAAATGGGTTGTTCAGTTTAAGATTGACGCCTTTCTTGGACCATTCTCAAACTACGAATCCAGGCCTGTACTTTGAACCCATTGTCAGAACGGCGGGACCATGTTCTCAGTTGGTAATTGGAAGGTACACCGAACGTGTTCGTGAATGCATTAGTCGTGTGCCAGAACAATACCATCCAGTAGTTTTTAAGAGTAAAGTGGTATCAAGAACGCATGGATGTTTCAAAGTCGATAAAGAGGGGAATTGGTATATACGAGATGTCAAATCTTCGTCTGGAACGTTTTTGAATCATCATCGTTTGTCACCAGCATCTACAATGTCCAAAGATACTATTCTTAGTGATGGAGATGTCGTTCAACTAGGGCTAGACTTTAGAGGGGGTATGGAAGAAATATATCGAAGTGTTAAAATGCGCGTCGAATTAAATAAATCCTGGAAAAGACGCGCAATGAGATTCAATAAAGAAGCGCTGCAAAGAATTAAGAATTTACAAAAAATGACTACCGGCAGTGAAGAAGAAGACTGCTCAATTTGTTTATCAAAAATCAAACCTTGTCAGGCCATTTTCATATCGCCCTGTTCGCATAGCTGGCACTATCAATGTGTTCGTCGTCTGGTCACAACGACATACCCACAATTTGTATGCCCTAATTGTCGCTCGAGCTGTGACTTAGAAGCTTCTTTGGACAGCGAATTCGAAAGTGACGAAGAAGATGACTTTGACCTTGTAGCTGATGATATTAAGGGCATTGATATGGCCCATAGTGATGAGCAGGTGCTCTAATGGATGGTAATATGTAATTTAATGCAACAGGCGATCCCTGATCTGCTGTGCAATTCCTGGATCGAAACTTAGTTTAGCTTAAATATCAAGAAAGTCCTTTCGCATAAACGGCAAATTGCGTTTCCGTCATGCTTCACTGGATGAAACGAACTTTTACCAAAATTTTATTACCGCTTACAGAAAAACTCAAATTGATACAATTTTTGTACTAATACCTATCTTTTTCCTCGATCAGTCTCAACAAGACGTCTTGTAGTTCCTGTTTGGCTGTCCCGAACTTGTAGACCTCATGACCACCATGCAAAACTTTCCATTCCTGCGTCTTGGAGGACAGTTTTGTCAAATCTCTTTGCCAATTGCCCCACTGGGGCGATTTTTTAATAAGCTCATTTGAGCTTGCGACGCTCAATTTCACGTCCTTGAGCTTTTCTTTACTATTCAGAACATCTTTATAGCTTAGCAACGAGCTTGTGACGCTCTCCAAAAATTTGGCCCTTAAATAACGGCTTTGATACATCATATCGCGGCCAAAAATTCTTTCTTTCGATCCGTGGTGGGCAAGAAGCCAAGAGGTTTGTAGCTTAATACCCAGTGTTGACCAAATACCCTGCCACCAAAGTATGAAACCATTGTGTCGCCTTATTTCAGGGGGTAAATGACTTAAGTCGTCAGGATCATTGTTGTCATGATCTGGAGGGAGAATCCTTTGCAGATAATTCTTCAACAAGAGATCCTCATGCCAGGACTCGACGAGAAGCATGGAATCGACGACATCAATGTTTTTCGCTGTGAACACTTGAGTAAATAATCCTCCCAGATCATATCCCACCGTAGTGAATGGTCCCTTGATCTTAGCATCTGTCAAAAGAGCATATTTCAAAGCGTCTGCTACCATTGCGATGGAAATGGGTGCAGGAGCAGAGTCCGATAAACCGTATCCAGGTCTCTCGTAAGTGCAGTACCTTTGGACACGATTGAGATGGTACAGCTCTTGGATCCATGTTGCAGACAAAAAGCCTGTGTCTGCTCCTCCGTGCTCGAAAAGAATTATAGGTTGCTGATCTTTCTCCTCAGCTAAGATATCTCCATAGCAGGCTATATGCAACTGATACGTTTTCTCCTTATCAACCCAGTGAAAGGCGTCATAAGAAGCGGATGCCTCAGCAGAAAGGTCCCTCACACTGGATGTAACCCTCACGATATCAAAGGCGTAAAGTAGTGAGTTGAAAGTGAACAACACGAAATACAAAAGAATGAGGCCCTTAGCTACGTTTCTCGTACCGATTGAAATCCACTCCTTTAAAGTGTGCCTCGAACCACTTTCGCTTCTCATGTTCTCCGCTTCCTCTTCTTCATCTTGCTGTATGGGGTTGAAATCTCTAATGAAACTAAAGAGATACCAATCCAAGACTGCTCCAACCAAGAATGTCAAGGCGGCCCACAGATAAGTGAAAGAGCCCACAAAGCCTATTCTCCTCCTCGTGTACGAAACCATCAACTCCAACAGCAAGTCGAATACGGTGTACAACACCAAAATGATATTCAACGACTGATCTATGGGGGAATACAAGCCGATTTTGTTGAACCACAGGTTCAGAGCGTTCGCCATGATAGAGATGAAGATCAATGTCAAATCATTGAAACTCGTCAACCTGTTGCTGCAGCGTAAAAACCCTATTGTCAAAAAAAAGTCGGAAACAAATTTTGTCACCAGCCAAACGGTATTGATTATTATAAGCACATTGAGAACAACTCTGGAGTTATCCGTAAACACTCTGTACTTCTTGCGCACTCCGAAAAGGTGCTCTTGTTCACCTTCATAGTCCACTGGAAACCGTTCTGTAGCTGTTGATGGCCCCAGCGACCGGTGAGAAGCTCTGGTCTGAGTTCCTAAAAGTGGTTGTCCCTCTTGTGTACTGTCGCTAGCATGATTTGCAGTCGCATTTGCCTTTGGAGATGATCTGTTGTTCCCAATGGCCGCGTCAGGGTCCCGACTTGAGTCTCGTCCTTCTTGCTCCATGCTCTTAAACTTTACTCCAGGATATCTTTCTCCAGAGTTGCTTTCCTGATCAGGTATATTTCCTGACTTTGTAGAGCTCTTGACTGACCGATTACTGGTGGATATCGATTTGCTGACCATCCTCAGCGCAATCCTTCTTATACGCAAGACAGCAAACCCTGAGTTACCGCACACCCCTTTCCAGGATTGTCATTCGGGCAAGATATCGCTTCTGACGTCGCGATCGGGAACCCTGCCCAACTCAATCCAAGACAGATTGGAGACTTCACACCTTGATAGGCCTGAATGATGGTCACAATGTGCTTTAATTGTGGTCCCTTTTTAAGATCTTCATAATAGAATTTCAAAACTTTTTTCGCAGTGATTTTGCCCCATTTGTTAATCATCATTGTAAGCAACAGTTTCTTTAGTTTACTATGGTAATTTGTGAAGTCAACTGCAGTAGGATGTCGGAAATAGACCCTTATTGCCTGTATTTTCACCGTATGTCCAGCCGCTGCCGTCGTCTGCCCTTATAACTGATATGGTATCATTCTTGGCGAGTGAAATCTCGTCTTCACCTTGGGCTTGATAATCGTAAAGCGCAGTCACGGTTTTGAGCGCGTTGACCGTCTTCCGAGGAAGTGGTGCGCGGGGTGGCTCCCTTGCTTTTTCGTGAATTTCAACGTAGGTCGTTGGCACAAGTCCAGATTGGCCGGATGATTCATTCCTGATTTTTGTCCATCCGTTGCCAGAATCGCTCGAAATCAGCTTAATGGCATCACCAGGTCTTACTGTCAACTCATCAACATCCTGCTTCTCGTAAGCGTAAAGCACACGATTCACCGGTGTGCTTTGGCTCTCGAAGGACTCGTCGTCGGCGAGCGTACTTGAAAGCGCAGACGCATTGCTCACACCACGAGCACGCCTTTTGAAGACCGAGAAACGATCTAGTGCCTTATGCTTTGAGTCTGATGAGAAAACTGACGCAGACTCGGCTGTATCCTCGTTCTTGACATGCGAGTTTGTCGATGATACTGTGAGATTTTTGCGCAGTTTACCGAAAAAGCCGCCTTTCTTCTTGAGCTTGGATAAATCGATGCCCTCGGTAGATAGATCGTATCCAGCAGGAACATTGTTTTGAATACTGCTTATTTCGACCTCAGCATCCAATTTGCTCGTCTCATGATTAGTAAATGATGAAATAATAGTGAGATACTTCGACAGTAATGACATCAAACTGTTGTAGTCAACGTCCGAGGCCTTTTTCAAGTCGTGCTTCTGTTTGTTCAGAGAACTCAATTTTGACATTTCCTGTTGAGCTATTGAATCCATCTGTTCATATGCTTGCTGTGCCTTGGCGAGCCTGATCTTCAAATCCTGCAGCTCTACATCTGACGCGACGACGAATTGCTCGTCGTCGTGCCAAACAGCAGAAGGGATATAAGTGAAATCCTTTGGTTCGTCCCAGTGCTTGAGGTTATGTTCTATGAACATCGAACTGTCCAAGGGTGGTGAGTTCTTGTGCACGACAGAATCAGCAGTGGTGAGCCTCGTTTCGATTCGTTTCCCGAGGTTTTTCTCCAATGTCGAAGCTGAAACCCAAATCTGGTTGACGACGCTGGTCTTGCATTCGTTCAGATCCTGTAAAAGGTCCAGCACTTCTGGTACGTCCTGAAAATAGTACTTATCTTTCAGCCGATTGGCTTGATTGATCTTAATCAAATAGTTGTTTTTGGCGACATTCATGTCGTGCTCTCTGTGATCCGCCTTCCGCTGAGCTTTGTCACTCGTGGACTTGGTCTGCTTGGCTCTGGCAGATTCCATATCCGAACAGGACTCGTCATAGCTTTTTTTGGCCTTTTCCAACGATCCAAAGGTCTTGTCCTTTCTCTCAGTCAATTCCGAATTGAATCCATTTATTGTGGTTAAAACGGAATCACATTTACGACCCAAGGCTACAAGCTGATCTGCGACCTGAAACTCGAATTCCTGTGCCAATTGAGAATGGTCTTTCGCGATGGTCTCAGTCTGGGACAGAATTTCGTTCCATGCAACCAAAGAAGCTGATTCCAATGATCCTGGCGTGGTCGATGGCGTATCTCCGACAGATAATGCCACGGTGCCACTACTTTTCTTAGCGAAGTATTCACTAGTTAAATTGCTGAGTTTATCACTGTATTCCTTCTCGAGCTTAGCACGATCACGATAAAATGCTTCTAATTCATTCAGCCATTTCAGGTTGTTAATCACCCATTTATGAGTCTCTTTATATCCATCCTTGATAGAGTTACCAATTGATACCTCAGAGGTCATCTGGATGAGTTTTTATGTCCTTCCTCTGCTTTTCGGTATGTTGTCTCTAAGCACAACATTCTGATAAATTAAGCAACTTTGACTAAATATGGTTATCAGACATCGATATTTCGAATTGTTGATAACACGTCCACAGAAAAATGGCTACAACCGAAACAAAAGATCTCAGCGAACATCAGCGCCTGCAATTGCAGTTTCAGCTCTTCCAGGAGTCGCTTCCTAAGGTTAATGATGTTGTTTACCGTATGCTTTTGAAAGAAATGCTTCCGCTAGCTATAGCAGTGGATAAATCCTTATCAGATGATGAGAAAGAAGACGAAAACGACAAGACTGAACAGGAGCACAGAGCCGCTGAAGAAAAGCTTGCTAACTTGTCTATTGGTTATAAGGGTACGCCTTCTCACGTTCTCATCAAGGAATATGCAGACTCAGATGAAGAAAGACGGCTAAGAATTAGAACCAAAATGATGAAAATGGGGTATCAAATTGGGAATCAAGTGTCAGAGTTGCTCATTTTCAGTAACAATCCGAATTTGAATTTTAGGGACATGGATCTTCTATCTGTAATGAAGTTCATATGTCGCGACGTATGGAAACAACTTTTTGGCAAACAGATCGACAATTTGAAAACCAATCACCGTGGCACTTTTTACTTGTTTGATTACGATCTCAAACTTCTAGAAGGTATGGCATTGAACGAAGATGCGTTAGAGAAGGAATTGTCGGTGTTAGAGCCGTATCTCGATATTCCCTGTGGCATTTTGCAAGGCGTACTTGCATCTCTCGGGTACGAAAATAATGTCAGCTGTCAAGCAACTTTCGTGGATGTGCCTGAAAGTAAGGCTGGCGGCTTCAGGAGTTTCCCTAAGGGCGTGAGTTTCAATGTGCTCGTAAACGTGAACCCGACAGCCGGAGGCGAAAAGACTGTCGATGCTGGGGCGAAGGGAGCAGGGGCTCAGAGTTTCCCGGTTTAAAGTGAAAAATAATAACGTAACGGAATTTTTGCATTTACACAACTCATATCATGAAATCTATGGGCGCTATCTGCGCCGAAAACAGTGATCGTCTCCAAGATAAGCTACTTTTTCTTTATCACTAGGTTTGGGTTTCGTTTGTTCTTATAATGCCTGAAATTGATGGACCTTTCCATCCCAAAATGTGCAGTTCCTGTTTCGGCTATGATCCTGTCAATTAACGGCTCCAAGCCTTGAATCGCATTAAGCTCGTCTTCGACCTGACTCTCGAACGTCTCGCGAGCATTGCGTACTTTTTCCCGGATTTCGTCTTTCTGGGCGTCGGTGACTTGACTTTTCCACACCCGTTTGCACTCTCTACACATCTCTTGAAAGTTTTTCGTTATTATCTGCTCTTGCCCTTCGCTTGCACCTACGTTATGGCTAATGTGTAAGAGCTTGATTACTCTTGAGGAACCTGCCCCCATTGACTTTCTGCCACTGCTCACTTTTGCCGCATCGCGTTTTCTTTCGAAACTTTCCCTAAACCCGTTTCTAAAAAGCAAATATTCGCTGTTTAGCGGAATCGGTATTTCCAGTCGCTTGGCCACCTGTTCATAGTTTAGAGTTGCGTAGTCAATTCTCGTATACCGGAAGTATAATGCATGATAGAGTCGCCTCTTGGAAATCGATAAACTGTGCCAATTGCGACGAACGAATTGCTTGAACGAATTGTTCCCTCTTATAAGATTTTTTGGCTCTTCTCCAGCATTACATTTGCTCAAAGCTTGTACCTGCAACTGGTAATAGTAGGTAAAAGCAGTCTGTGGGGTCCTGTCCAATCTCTCAAAAGATTTCTTGCTATGCACCGCGAATTTTGAGACCTGGGCGAACAGGCCTGGGCTCGACCTCATTTTATTAAAGTTTGAAGCTAGCAGGGCGACTATTCCAGTCTCCAAGATCAAAGGGCCCTTAGAGATGTGATCTAATTTGAAGTTTTTGAAATTTTCGTGAATTGTATTAAAGACAGCACGCGAAAGGGACGCGCTATTGGCTGATGGATAGAAACAAAGGCAATAGAGATGGTATTAAAGGAAAACATCGAATCAACAAATTGAAATATAACGTTACAAAGAATCAAAGATATATGCTAAACGGCTTTCATGTTTACTATTCCTATTGTGGATATGAAACGTTCTTAAAAGGCAAATCATTCGGGTTATGGGACGTGTTGTGAAATGCAGGGTTGTTATTTTGGTCCAGTGGGAAAGTGAACTCGTTGGTATCAGGCACATGAGCGGACGCCACGGTTGGGTCGGACGCTGCCTCACTCGCATTTGAGCCACTTCCATCATTAGTAGGTGTGCATAAGTTGTAGCTGAGATGATCTGAATGAGAACCATTTCCAAGATTCTTGGCCGGGTTCAAAGCCTTTGCAGCTACAAGAGCGGCCTCGTGGCTTGGTGGACCAACAGGCAGACCAGGCGTCGAAGGTGAATTCTGACTTGATTTCATTAAAGCAGGCTCTCCTGTGGCTATTCTAGTGTTACCTTTCCCGCGTCCTCTGATGCCACGATTAGAGTTTTTGTAAATGTCTGCAAAATAGTCGAGTAATTCTCTCTCTTCTGGTGGTATCTTTTCATTAGCATCCATCTCGGCCAATCGCTGTGTTAATTCGTTCAACGTTTGCAAATGGAATCTGTTCTGATGCGCTTTCATGTTGCCTAGTTGGGTAAAGCTTTTGTTGCACCCGTCCAACTTGCAATGGAAAGGTTTCAAATTCTCATGCGTGAGTTTATGGGCAGCCAAATTGCCCTTGCGCGAAAATCGCCGCCCACACTTGTCACATTCATAGGGCTTTTCGCCGGTGTGTAGTCTTACATGAGTCCTCAAATTCCCTCCCTGGGTAAACCGCTTACCACAGTAGTCGCACTGGAACGGCTTGTAGCCGATGTGAGACCTAACATGAACTTCCAAATGAGTAGATTGTGTAAAACATTTGTGGCAATAAGGACACTCGTGCTGCTTAGCGCCTCTTGCTTTGGGTTTTTCCACACCGCCCACAAGTTCGCTAGCAGGAGGAATGATAGATGGTGCACTGTCCAACAGTAAAGAGCCATCTGCTCCTCTGAGTACTCTGTCTGTTACTCCCTTCTTGCGTGCCTGGATAACTAGCATGAGTTGGTCCACTTTTGTTGCCCCCAACAAAGGACGACCATCATCTGCTATTAAAATTGGATCCTTGGACTCGAAAAGTCCGACCATGTCTTTCATGGCCTCTTGTTTAAGTTCGCCCTCTGCTTTTGAAATTGGATTTTTCCTCCTTTTCTTTGCATCGTGTTTGAGACTCGAGGTGCCATCCGCGGACTCGCGTCCTGCTTCTTGTAAGACTGGTGTGAGATGCTTATGAATGCGAGCTTCAACGTCATCTTCTTGTCTATGGATTGGAGACACGGAGCCAGAATCCTTCTTCATGCTATCCGCGGCATGTTTGAGCATCGGTAGATAATTGGAGGCATTTTCTAACGTGCCCCGCACCGACGAATTACGTCTTTTGAGTTGGAAATCGAAATCATCGGCAGAAAATTTCATAGAGTTCTTTCTCGAAGACAGCCCTTGCGCGAAAAGCGCATCTAGATCCGGTTCTTGAGCCGCACCAGTGCCTGACTGGGAGACAGGATTGATCATAGGTCCCGGAAGTGAGGCAATGTTTGAGGCCGAGTTACCACGCTGTGGTAATACGTGCGGCGGTCTCATCATCACAGTTGAGTCGCGCTTTCCACTTGGATTCAAAAAATCTAAATCAGGCGCATCCGTCCCTGAATAGAATATAGAACCCCGCTTGGAGCTTGACAAAGTGTCGCC
The DNA here is from genome assembly GCA_900074745.1 of Lachancea mirantina. NCBI lineage: Eukaryota > Fungi > Ascomycota > Saccharomycetes > Saccharomycetales > Saccharomycetaceae > Lachancea > Lachancea mirantina. Next base: position 180,763 of record LT598464.1, read on the forward strand.
CCGCGCACCACCCGGGGGCGGGATGGGCTGCTGTAGCTGGTTGGATCCGGAACGCCCGGACGAGAAGCTGGGAGTCTTGAATCGAGGCATGAAGGGTTCGAGTTGCTCGCTTTGTCTCCGCATGGTGGTGAACTGGCCAGCATCCGGTATGCCCGCTGTGCCAGGCCCTACACCTGGCAACCCAGGCTGAGCCTGCGGAGTAGCCCAGAAGTTGTTAATGATCGAATAACCTCTGGAATACGGGCCCAAATCTTGTACACGTCCGGATTGTTGCTGTTGTTGTTGCTGGTGCGGCAGCTGTTGTTGTTGTTGTTGTTGTTGTTGTGCTGCCTGCTGTTGCTGGTGAGCTTGCTGATTGTGGGGTGGGGGTTGCGCGCCATGTGGCAATTGGTGCTGGCTCTCTGCTATGTTGAGAAAAGACGACAACGACGTGTCCGTAGAGAGCCGCGGTGCGTTGAAATTTGTGTACATTGAGATGGAATCCGCTCTTTGGGATCCCGGAGGCATCCCGTGTGGCGGTCCCGATGGCGGGGGCATTGTCGCCGTGGGAGGAGGTTGGGTGTTTCCTTCACTTTCGTGTTTTTCCATCTGTGGACGATTTCACCCTGATGATTGCTGCACTTTTGCCGGACGATAGCTTTGTGATTTCTTTTCCTGACACACTTATCCCTAGGATCTTGGATTTTTTTTTTTGAACCCCGTGCTGTCGTTCTATCAGCACTGTCGCGGAAGGTTTGTTTATCACCGTGGTTTGCTGTGCCCCCTGCAGTTTGACGGCAAGGTTAACGTTGAGGGAAAAGAAAGAAAAAAAAAAAAATAAGGATAAATGTTTTTGGGGACGGTTCTCGTGAAGCCGGGTAAGGGAACTCCATTATGGGGAAGATGCGCTCACATGCACACGCTGCGCATTTTACACCCAGACCTGAGTCAACTTGTTGAAACCATACGATCACCCCAAGCTGGCTCAGTTTCTATCAACCTGAAATACGGAAGTCTTGGCAATCTCCATCTGCGTTTTGCCCGGTTCGTTATGGAAACGCCTCTGTCTGTCGTATAATATGACTAAAATCGTCTCCTTGTTTTGGCCAACCCTTGGCGGCTAATAATGGCCCGGGGTCACTGTGGGCCCCAGGACTACATGCCACATAAAGGGAGGATAAAACAAATGCGTATAAACAAACATTACATAAAAGTCACACCATATGTCTGTCTCTCTGTCTTCTTCTTGAAAATCTAATTTAATCTCCGCACCCTCTAGGCCGGCGCTTCGAAATGTGAACTAAACGAAGTACCAACAATCTAAGGAGTCCGAGATCTCCCTCGAGCTTTTATACCCCATTTTCATTGTGTATAGCAAAAAATTGCGCTCAAGTGTGCGTCCAATGAGACTCGGCGGCTGCGGCTTTTTGGATACGGTACGCGTATTTCTGAGAAAAAAATCCATCCCCCCATTCTCGAGAGGGGTAAACAGGAAGTGAATGACCCTGTAAGCGGCAAAGAATCAGGTATAAAAGCAGAGCATGGCGGGTACCCCGCCTTGAAGGACTTTCATCAGTTGGAGACAGCGCCAGCTTGTCAATGTGGATATTACGTCCTTGCGAATGCATCACTGGCTTCCAAGTATAGTTTTAAGTAGAATTATAGTTTTCACGTTGGCTACACTATTTATACAGAAGCCGGGAAGCCGCCAGCTATTAGGATTAGCTAAGCCAGGTCAAATGTAACCGGAGAAAGGCGAGGAAACAGCCGCTATTCTTCAGCGATTCTGGAGATCCATTAGCAAGAGTTTGAGAGCCTTTCTTCTACTATGACTGCCACCGGATTATGTGGATCCGGAACGACAAGGCTTCCTAGGGTAAGAACGGCCATGGTGTCTGAAGGGCGCTGACTGACGCAAGGAGAGTGTGATTACGTGACTCGTTCTGTGTGTCCGCAAGTCAACTCGCTCTCACTTGAGACGGATATGTTTTTTGGTTTTTGTCATTTTGTCACGTGGTTGAGTTTTCGCTCTTACTAGCTCACTACAGTCTAAACACTCAGAGCTGAAAAAAATTTTAGAGAGGAGCAGAGATGAGCTTAGGAATCTCATCTGCAAGAAGACCATTGACAGCGGGAGCGATATATTCACACGCAACGCGAAGCATGGCCAGCGGAGAAAACATGAACATCGCAATCGATGCCAAAAGCGAGACTAATGGCACCAACGGCAGCGCCGCTAGCGCCGCTAGCGGCGCCAGCCGTGAAGTGCACACGACAGAGATCGAGCAGCCTTCTCGCGATTTACAAGACGTGGACATGATCGACGAAGACGACGAAGAAGTGGACAAAGAGAAAATCAAGTTTCTGCCGCAAGCAACGTCTGATGACGGCTCGTGCGCGTCGTTTCAAATCACCGAGGAAGACCACACGCTCGGCAACGCACTCCGCTACATAATCATGAAAAACCCAGAAGTAGAATTCTGCGGGTACTCCATTCCACATCCAAGTGAAAATCTGCTAAACATCAGAATTCAAACCTACGGCGAAATCACTGCGGTCGAAGCCCTTCAGAAGGGCCTCCAGGACCTCATGGACCTGTGCGACGCCGTCGAGGACAAATTCACGCAGCGCATAAGAGAGATGTGACAGCTTGATCCCCGTTCACACTACATACTATGTACACTAACGAATAGCATTACGGGCGAGACACGCCTGGGAAACAACTCCACGAACTCAAAGTCACATGACATCCACGTACATCCCGTACCATATGACACCCATGCACCCAATAATTGCTGCTCTCGTTTTCGCATTTCTTTTCTGAAACGTGAAAATCTTTTTCGAGTTTCCCACAAATAAGTATAAAAGGGCGATGAGCATCTCATCGCCGTTCTGCTCTATGAAAAAACAAGCACTGGTATCTCATATCACTCTTATAGAACTCGTACTTGAATTATAACATTTTGGACATGACCTACGGATCTAGAGACCAACAGTACAACCAGGACAACTACGGAGGCCGTGGTGGTGATTTTCGCGGTGCCAGACCCTCTGACCGTCAATATCAGAGCGGCGGTGGTTTCCGTAACGGTGGCGGTTTCCGTGGAGGAAACTACCGTGCTCCTCCTTCGCAACCACAAGAATTGGTTGCACCAAACTGGGACGAAGAACTTCCAAATTTGCCAAAGTTTGAGAAGAACTTCTACGTCGAGCACGAGACCGTGAAGGACCGTTCGGACTCTGAGGTGCAGCAATTCAGAAAGGAAAATGAAATGACCATTTACGGTAAGGACATTCCAAAGCCAATCACATCTTTCGACGAGGCTGGCTTCCCAGACTACGTTTTGGCTGAGGTTAAGGCCGAAGGTTTCGAAAAGCCAACCGGCATTCAGTGCCAAGGTTGGCCAATGGCGCTTTCTGGTCGCGACATGATTGGCGTTGCTGCCACTGGTTCTGGTAAGACTCTTTCTTACTGTTTACCTGGTATTGTGCACATCAACGCTCAGCCACTGCTATCTCCTGGTGATGGGCCTATTGTTCTTGTCCTAGCTCCAACCAGAGAACTTGCCGTTCAAATTCAAAAGGAATGTTCCAAGTTTGGTAAATCCTCTAGAATAAGAAACTGCTGTGTCTACGGTGGTGTTCCCCGTGGTCACCAAATCAGAGAGCTTACTAGAGGTGCTGAAATTGTGATTGCTACCCCAGGACGCTTGATCGATATGCTCGAGATCGGTAAAACGAACTTGAAAAGAGTCACTTACTTGGTCTTGGATGAAGCTGACAGAATGTTGGACATGGGTTTCGAGCCTCAAATCCGCAAAATCGTGGACCAAATCAGACCAGACAGACAAACCCTTATGTGGTCTGCTACTTGGCCAAAGGAGGTTCAACAACTTGCTAAGGATTACCTACACGATGCCATTCAGGTCAACGTCGGTTCTTTGGAGCTAGCTGCATCTCACAACATCACTCAAATTGTGGAAGTTGTCTCTGAAATGGAAAAACGTGACCGCATGTTAAAGCAACTTGAAGCTGCTGCTGAGGACAAAGAGTCTAAGATTTTGATTTTTGCCTCTACTAAAAGAACTTGTGACGAGTTGACCAAGTACTTGAGACAAGATGGATGGCCTGCTTTGGCGATTCACGGTGACAAGCAACAGCAAGAGCGTGACTGGGTTTTACAAGAGTTTAGAAGTGGGAGATCACCTATTATGGTTGCAACGGATGTTGCCGCTAGAGGTATTGGTATGTGTTAAATTTGTGCATATTTGCATTTGTGAAGGCTTTCTTATCGGCTGGACTGAGATGGAAGCCTCTACATTAACTTATTTTTGCAGGAGAGGAAATTGAAAATGGCCACAATGGCCCGTTAATCTTTGGGGACGAATATCAAAGAAAATGAAAAAACTACCGAATTGTTAAAAGATGATGAAATTACTTTTTTTTCTACTTCAAAATCAGAGCTTTGTACTACTTTATGAACGAACTGGTGGATTTTATAACCCGTTTTGAAGTTTCGGTATGGCTCTGGGAGGTAGACGAGGACAGCACATGTTACTCGATTTCTTTTTGAAGTCGAGCTTTACATTTTGAATTCCGCCGCGCAGTTTATTGAGGTGCCGTTGTAAATCAGTTGTACCGTTGAGATATATGGAGAATGCTCGCGCTTTCCGCTAGCATTTGTTTTTCAGTGTGCGGATCATTTTTGCTGTTCTAGTAATGTCTTTTTACATTTTGTGTAGCTTTGGTATTTGTATTTGGTCCTCCTGGACAGGCCCTTGTTGACCATACACTGGTGTAAGCGAGGGACCGCTTTAGCAAAAGGTAATCTCTTCACTTTTTATCTCTCTCCTGCTTTCAACGCTTCTCATTTGGAATTAGCACACTAACATAAGGAACAGATGTCAAGGGTATCAACTTCGTCATTAACTATGACATGCCAGGTAACATTGAAGATTACGTCCATCGTATTGGTAGAACCGGTAGAGCCGGTGCCAAAGGTACTGCTATTTCCTTCTTTACCGAAGCCAACAAGAGCTTGGGTGCCCAGCTTATCAGCATCATGAGAGAAGCTAACCAACAGATTCCTCCAGAGTTGTTGCAATACGATAGAAAACAATATGGCGGTCACCCAAGGTATGGACGTGGTGGATTCGGTGGTCGTGGCGGCCGCGGTGGATACGGACGCGGTCGTGGTCGTGGTGGCTATGGTGGTGGCAGCTACGGTGGTGGCTACGGCGGCCAAAGATCCAGAGATTCTGGTTGGGGAAACAGAGGTAATAGCTACAACTATTAGAATGCGTGTTTGGCTTTTGCTTTATACCCCATATATGTATATTATTAGTATTCGAAGAAATAATCGAGAATAGCTCCTTTAGCTAACCCGGAAGGGATGATGTATTGGGATTGATGAGGGTTTCTCTGTCCTCTTATCTGCTTCTGCTAAACTTCGCCTTACAGCGCTACGATGCATGTACTCAAATGAAGTAGAACAGCTTGGTAGGCTCGGAGACGAGTGCAGAAAGATTCAATGGGGAGACGAAAGCAAATTGGCGATGTCACTTGCAAATGGCCAGGTAAGATCTTGAGTTTCAGGATACCTACCAAGCAGCGTCCCAACCATCTTCTTCCTCTTCGTCATCCTGAGGCTCTATGCTTTGTTTGGGGCGTATGGTCCCAATTGATTGCGACGATTTTTTAATGGTAGAATTGATATTTTTGGGCTCGTCCCAGGCGTTATCCCAATCATCGTCATTCAGATCATCATTCCATGATTTTGTAATTTTTACTTCCGTAGATTTAAAAGCGCTACTGTCGATGTTTGAAATCGAAGAGCCCTCAGTAATTATTGCATTTTTCGAAACGCCGTTAACTGGCTCGCCGAACCAATCATCTTCATTATCGCCATTATCCCAATCATCTGTCGTTTTTTCTGAGACAGTAACGTTGGGAGAAGAGCGAGTTGCCAATACTTCTGCTGGTGGAGACGAAAGCTTCAGATTTCCTAAAAAGCTTTGCACTAAGCTGACATCTTTATCGTTGAGCTCTGCATCAAAATCGATCTCAATCTTTTCACTATTGTCGGAGGGAATTTTTTGAGCCTCTTCCTCGAGGGCTGAAGAATACAGCTTGAAAAGAATTTTTGCCTTAGAACGAACTTGCAAATTTCTATCAAGCAAACTCGGGGCAATAACAGTAAGAATCTTGTCGGCGATGGTATTTGGCTCAAAAAGTGGTAGCGACTTTTCCAATCCGTAAAGCGCTGCCAGTCTTGGTTTTAAATGAGGATCCTTGAGGGACTTTGTGAAAGCTGTCGCCAAAATGCCACTTCTGTTGCTCGATGCGGATAGCAAACTCGACATTTTACATATTATGAGGATTGTCCAAGTTCTTATTTCAGGATCTGCGTCAACCTGAGTCTTGGCCAATAGTCGAAGAAGATCATTATTCAGTTGTCTTTCGGTAATGACAGAGATTATTGCAGGAATGTGCTTCAGAGTCTGTATTCTAACTGTGGGGTCAGAATCTGAAAGTCCTTGAATGAATCTGGGGAAGATTTCAGTTGACACTTCGGAATTGCTCAACTTTTTGATATAGCCTGAGAAATAGACCAGTAAAAGGAATCGTAGCTGCCTGTCCGGCAAGCGGAAGTTCTCGAATATCAAAGGCTTGACATATTTTTCAAAGGCAGCCGGTGAGGTCGAAGCGGGCTGATGTGAACATGTCAAATCAAAAATGATTGCCAAAAAAGGTACGATGATTGAAACGCCTGCAGACATAGGCTGACTTTGAAGGGTAGTTACCAAGGTGGAAAGGCACTGAGATATTTCGGGTATGAGAAGACCATCAATGAATTGGCTTGATGCCTTACGCAATGTATCAGCATTTTCCGATACCTGCCTTTGCAGATCTGTCATGCAAACCAACTTTCCTTGGTGGTCTTTCAACGGTAATTCAACTAGTATGTCGTAGATCGTAAGTAGAGGTGATTCTAAAGTCGCCTGGAGCTTTTGGCAAGCTTGGGCAATTGACATTGAGCCTCTACCCAGACCGGATACCATTTGTCGTAGATGGCCAGGTAACGGTGAATAGAGTCTGGATATTAAACCTGAAAGAAGAACCGAATCAATTGTGCTAAAAGCGGCATGTTGGATTTCAAAAGAAGTTCCACCCATTGCAGATCTATAAGCGGAGTTGCATCTTTCGAAGTGAAACTGTTGAGTTTTTTTACAGCAGAGTTCAAGTCCGAAAATTCGCCATTCTCCACGCTCATTTACCACAATTGATCCCTGAGACAGCGTGGCAAGCACCACTTCCGCCTGTGTATGTAGAATATCAAGTGTTCTCGTGAGTTGAATGAGCCCCAGGGATATCGCATCGCGACTGAGCTGTTCCAGTTTGACCGCATGCACGCGTTCGGTCACGATATAGGTATTTGATTGATCCGTGTCTATTACGTCGATTACACGCGCCAATCCGGGGATTTTTAGAATTTTGGACATTTTAGCAACGTTTGCGACCATCTCATTTGCCTCAGGACCATTATTTTGCTTAGAATACGTGAAAACCGTGACAGGTGTCGAATCGGCCTTTTTAGTGCCCTGATTAGCACAATAAAAGGGCGAACTGAAAGCTGGTTCAGTTTCCAGTGCATAAGGAAACTGGAAATTCGACAGCGACTTGAATAGAAAATTCATGTGCTAAATTCGAGGCTGCGTATTCCCACCGGGAGCTACGCATTTGTTATAACGCGAAAATATCAATATCTGTTAAAAGTTCCTGAAAGTTAGAAACCCTTCGTCTCAGGTGACATCGACACCTTTTTCCCAGAGTCTCACGTGGTTGAGTCTTCCCAGGATTCATCGCTGTTCACTCATCGCGTTCAGCTCACCTCAAGCTCGAATTTATAAATATTATCTATCTCTACTCTACAAAATTAAGTCACCTCGACACATCCCCGGTAACTTCAGTTATTCCTTGCGAGAATTCATGTAAAAGTAAACTACAGCGGCCATCACGGCCAAAAGAGCCAAAATCATGAGCCCGTTACCCTCGCCACCGGTGGTGCTGGAAACAGGCTCTTTGTCGACTTTGGCGATAGGTTCACTGTCTTGGTCAACGTCTCCAACGTAGAGATCCGCTAGCATCTTTACAGCATCATCAGAGTGACCGATGTCTGCAAATGGTCCCGTGGCGTCCTGTCCACCGAGATCTAGCAACACTTCTTCGCCACCAGGATGTTCGTCAATGAACTTTGTACAGTCGTAGACTTTTCCGTCAATGATCATCCACAGATCTTCCTGGGTATTATGTTCCGCGATTTCCTTGTAAGAGAAAAGTTTGGCCATTTTTGTCGTGTGTATATTTGGTTCTCCTGTATCACTGTTACACCACTATAATCGTGCTTTACCGTGGAAAGATCCAGTCTCAGTAACGCTTTGTTGAATTCTATGTTTACAATTGTAGAAAAGAGCTTTTTCTTATATATTTGAGATTCGTTCATAGTACATTTTTTCGTTCTTCATCGGAAAAATTGTTGGGAACGACGACCGATATGACCGGAACGTAGTTGTAGACGGCGTGTGTCGATATCGAGAAACTGTGACGAAGAGCTGCTCTCAATTGTAGGAACCTTCTTTCAAATTTCGGTTGCTCTCTTGCGATTTTTCGTTTTTCACACTGCGTTGTTGCGTCGGTAAGTTAAGACTTGTCAAAATTTATTATCTAGTATACAGGTAAATGGATTTAGTAGTGAGCCGCATTAATAGGGGGTCAGATTCTTGTGGTGCTGTTCACCACTTGAAGTTAATTCCTTGCTCTTGTAATTTGGAAATGCGGTCTTGATGCTTTTCTTCGGCCCTCTTCTTGAGGTCAGACGTTGTTTTCTTGACAGGAGCCTCGGAGAATGCTCTCCCTCTGTATTTGAAAAGCTTCTCGATTTTTTTGCCCTTGGGCAAGGCAGTGACCTGCAGAAGATGACCCATGAGCAGATAATTGTTCATAGTTTCCTGGGCCACGAGAGCATCGTCCTTGTTCACGAACTGAATGAACCCGTAATGACGACTGTTGCCCGTCTTGCGGTTGCGTGCAAGTCTCACTTCTTTCAAGTCACCGAATTGTGAGAAATATTTAGCCAGTTCTCGCTCGTGGAACCCTTTAGGCAGGCGGCTCACGTAGACGATGCCCGAAAGTTTAGTAGAATGGGACGCTGCTGTACCAGCAGCCTTGGCGGCGTCCTTTCTAGACACTTTCACATTCGTACTAAGCTTCTTGATCGTGTGAGGACCCGACTGTGACTCTTGTTCCAACTCTACTTCAGATTCGCTACCAGAAAACCCAGCAACGTCTCCTTCGTCCGAGGAAGACGCCGAAAGTTGCAACTCATTATCTTCGACGGCGTCCGCCGCTTCTACCGTGTCTACCCGCTTCTCATCAGCCTTAGACATGTTGCAGATGGGTGATGAGCTAGATTTTTCAATCCGCGATGAGCTGAAAATTTTTTAGTTTTTTTAGCTTAGAAAAGAAAATTTAGCCATCTGACATTTAAGTCACGAGGACCTGAAGACTTGGATCTGACTTTGCATCGTTCAGGCCTTGAGAAGCGGAGACGGACTCTGCGAGGTTGTTATGCCTCGAAAGCTGCCCTGTAAATAGCTTTAAAGGTCCTGTTTAGAGGAAGACCGACAACGTTGAAGAAGTCACCATTGATTCTCTGTATCATTGATCCGCCAAAAGTTTGAACTTTAAGGCCTCCTGCGACCTCTAACGCGTCCCCGGATTGTACGTAGTCGTGGACAATGTCGACGGGAAGCTCGTTGTCGAAATATATCTCGGTTTCGTCGTCGTACGACGTAGTAGTGAAATCTTGCGGACTGATCCACTTGATGAGATTCACAGCCGTTACAACACGTAGAGGCTCTCTGGCATTACGGAATTTTAGCAAATTCTCCAGCTGTAATTCCCATTTTTTGGGCTTTTCGTGAATATTGTTCTCGGGATCTATTACGACGGTATCGGCACAAATGACGAGTTTTGGTTTGATTTGTTTGCCATTGGATTTGTTAAATGATTCTGCTAGATCCGCCCTTATTCCTCTTGCTTTTTCGGCACTTGTGTCTCGAACATAGCCCTTTGGGTTGTTGACATATTTGCGCTTGTCGAGGTTCTCCTCGAAGGATGGCTTCATCAAAGTTATGTCGTTAAACCCCATAACTTCGTGCAGGATCTCGTAACGTCTGGCAGAGGACGATGCAAGAACGACCTCGAACTTGTCACTGACTTTCCGCACGATTTCAGACATTCTTTCGTGTTTTGTTCGTGTTTTGTTCGTGTTCTGTTCGTGTGATCTTTGCCAACTAGCTAGTCTGGTGGGGTAGATTTGGTTTTTGAAAATAAAAATGTCAATTAAAAGCTCCTTAAGAAATTTACCGCGGAAAGAGACCTAATTGCTGGCTGATGTAGTTAATCTAGTTCAATGTCTATTTTGTTTATAAAGGCTTCAAATTTTCTAAAACCACCCTATCTTTTATCCTGTAAATCCGCTCTGGTCCCAAATCTTCTTCCTCTTCTGCGGCAGCAGAAGCCACACTGTCATTTTCTAAATCATCGTCCTCTTGTGGTACTCTTTTCTTGATCTCTGCAGCATTCGGCAATGCAAGTTCGGTCCCTACGAGTTTCCCCCAGCTTCCTTGGTAAATTTTGTCCCCAATTCTGAACAAAGGCTCATTCGTCTCAAGACCAGAAAACTGCATGGTGGCACTAGTGTCAATCTCGCTTTTCTGCTTGCCACGCTCGCCAGGAACGTCGACGCTGACAAAAACATGCTCGAATTCTGACGAGTCAGGAGCGGCAACAGAGGGAGATCGAGACCCTTCTGCTTGTTTACCCTCTGCCAGCGCCCGCCTCGCTTTCATGTCCGCGTCAGAACCGGCTTCGAAACCATACTGGAAATCCCAGTGCATTTCTTCGCCCCTGCTTAGAAACTCTGTGTTTCCGTTCATTGTTAGCGTCCAATGCCGTTTACTAAACGGTATTCCATCGGAATCTACGTTAGCACCCGCAGCGGTAGCAAGCTCGTATTTATCTAGAGAGCAGCTTCCAGACCTGATAATGCTACCATTATCGTCGATAGGCTCGCGACAGCTTTTCAATCCAAGCAAGTTCACACCCAAAGCGATCTTCGTAGCTGCGTGTGTAACCAGTAAAATCGTTTCGATATTCGGAAACAGAGTCTCAACCTTGTCGACGAAAAGAGGCAAGAATTTTTGACATCTCTCGTAGATCTGTTGTTCCGTTTCTCCCTTCCCACTTGGAATCACCGTGCTTTCCCATTCGGGGTCCAATCTTCCCTTGAAAAAATTCTCAAGCACTTCAAAAGGTGCAGGTTCTGGAATAACGTCTCTATCTGGCTTGTACCACTCTCCAATGCCTCTCTCGACGTTAATAGGTAATTCCAGAAGTTTGCTGATTGGTTCTGATGTTTGCAGACATCTGTAAAACGGCGAAGAAAAAAGCATCTCCGGTTGATTCTCGATCGACAAGATGTAATGTGCAAGCTCTCGGGCCTGGTTTACCCCGTGTTCTGCCAATGGCACATCGCTATTTACCCCAGTCGGTGGAAGTGGATAAGGTCCTTTTGGTAACCAATTTGATCGGTACCCATGCTAATTGGAGACTTGTTAATACCTAATCGTGTGATATATGCCACAGTAATCCATAGTACGCCTTTACATACCCTTGCAATGTATATGGTCTTTATCGTCATTACTGTTCTGCTTGTTCTACTTTAATCAAGGTTATATCAGATAGTTGGTCTTTGAAAAATCGAGTTCGCTTCTTATTATAACATCGACGAAATCGAAATGGCGCCGGTTCCAGCCAAAAGGATAAAGACGCTTTCCGTGTCACGGCCCATCATCTATGGTAATACGGCCAAGAAAATGACAGGCGTGAGACCACCCAATGCGCCCGTGGAACACACGCATATGTGGACCATTTATGTCAAGGGACCACAGGGCGAAGATTTGTCAACTTTTATCAAGCGAGTGGTGTTTAAGTTGCACGACACGTATCCGAATCCTACGAGGAGTGTCGAGACGCCACCTTTTGAGTTGACAGAGACCGGATGGGGTGAATTTGAAATTAACATCAAAATCCATTTCATCGATGAAGCGAACGAGAAAATGCTAAATTTCTACCATCACCTGCGGTTGCATCCGTATAAACAAGGTGAGAACCCGGTCGTTAAGAAGGAATCAAGTGGCGAGGAACCCATCACCGAAGTTGAGTCAGTATTCTACGATGAAATCGTGTTCAATGAACCCAATGAAGACTTTTTCAAGATTCTGATGAATTCTACAGAAAGCGTGCTTCCGTCAAATAAAATTGAGTCGCAACCGTTCTCGCGACAGTTGGAACAGGAAGACGTCGACAGACTTTCCATTGGGATCAGGAAATTAGATAAAGAAATTGAAGAAATGAAAGAAAAACTGACAGAAGAGATAGCCAGTGGGTGAGATTTACAAATTAATACGAACGGAGATGACCGCGATATGTGATTTTTTCGACTATAACAGGTGCGTCTTCATCGGTAGAATCAGTAGAGTCGTTTTCTGAATCTGAAGCGTTTCCGCTGATCAATTCCGGGAAACGCTCTTCGATCACTTTCAAAGTTTGGCTCAATTGATCTTTTTGAGGCGATTCCAGTAAGCATTTCCTCCACACACTTCCGCTGATTAAAACGTCAAAGTATACCTCCGGGAAGACTCGCAATTGTCGTGACAATGTCTCATCAAACGTTTGCACTAATTGAACATTGGCCTTTGAGCTGAAACATATCAATTCTATTATATTGTGCCATTGAAGACTAGATCCGTAGTTACCGAAAAAAATCGCATTCAAGAACGCCCACTGAAACTCGCCCAAGAGTGAATACATTGATGAATTGTGGTATTTAGGCAAGATAATGTTAGACAAGTACCAGCTTTTGTCAAAAAAATCTTCCATCTTGTGATCTGGCCTTAATGCCTCGAGAGATTTGAAAACAACGGGCGTATAGTTGAGAACCGCCTCCGAGACTGGTGCCACGATGTCAGCCTTGGATGTGTCAACTCGCCGCCTCAAAGTCTTGAATAATTTCAGGTTTTCCTCGCTTGTCGTGATACTAGAGTCCACGTATGCGAATTCGCCACTGCAGCCCGCTCCATACTGTACGTCGCGCCATTTAATGTATTTCGTGAGTTCATGCCACGAATTTTCTTCGTCAATTTGTGGGAAAGGCATCATAAAAGCTTGAAGCGCGCCGAATTTGTTTTCGGCATCGCGGCGCTCTTCATCTTTGTTGAGTGTCCTCGGTACATAAATTTCTTGGCCCGCATCATAGTTTAACTCGACAAAGTCACTACTTTTCGATTGAAACCAGTAACCGTATCGAACTCCGTTTTCAGAACTTTGAAAGTGAATGACATGTAACTCGGGCTCCGACGGGACATTTTTGATCCCGTGAAACGCTTTCTCGGCGTTCAATTCGAAAGAGGCCTGGTCGACACCGGCAATGAGGTGGGTTGGAACGCTGTCGAAGAAAATATGCATAGCAGCTAAATGACACTAGCAAGTAAAATCAAGCTCGCAGTTATCCCAGGGAAATTAATCTGGGACTCAAAGAGAGAAACAAATCCTGCTGGCTGATGAAGCTTATTCTTGATCGGGCCTTAGATGCTCAATAAATTAGCCCTAATACAATATTTCGATGACCCGTATGCAATTACACATTTCAGCTTTTCAGACTATAAAATGTCTTAATTTTCGGAACTCACCAACATCACTAGCCCTTCCTTTACTCCGAAAACGAGTAGACAAATGCTTCTGTAGCCCGGTCCCAAGCGGCACACTAGGATTTTAAACTGCCGTTATAGTATTGCAAGAGTTTCCGAGGGTCAGAAGACACTTTTAATGCTTGCGATTTCGACTTCTTGCAAACTCCTTTTCTTGTAACATCGGCTTCTATTTTCATGATGAAAACCATAACACAGACCTGTACTGAATTTCATATCATGCAGAGAAAAATTATTGCCTTTTTAGCTGAACACATTAGCAAGCCATTAGAGTAGTCTCACTTGAATTTCACAATCCAAAACTGGAGCACCACGGAACTCAAATAATCCGGCGCACCGATACACTATAGAGTTTTGCAGATACCGATTTTTCGGCATACAAATCGCCCAAAATTATGGTAGAGACATTGTATTGCGTCTTGCAAAATTAATAACATTTTACATAATGTAGAAAGAAAATGACCAGCGCTTGTGAATGGTTAAACTTGAACCACTTATTTCTTAGCAGTCAATCTTCTCAAGTAGAAGGCCAATTCTTCACCTTCCAAGATGTAACCGTCACATCTACCGGATTGACCTGGTCTGGAAGAAATGCAGGCGTACAGTCTACCGGAACCGAATTGAGCCTCGACAGCATGTTCGACCTTAGAGTCGGCAGCTCTGGCAGCCCATTTTCTCTCGGTAGCCTTGGACTTGGCAACGATTTCCTCCTCAACAGCACCCTTCTGGTTCTTCTTCTTTCCTAGGGATTGACCGTAGTGAGATTCGAACCATTGCTTGAAAGGAGTGGCATCGATCTGAACAATGGCAGATTTGGTCAAAGTGTTGGTTCTGACCAATTCGTTGTTAGATGGATGGTAGACAACACCAGCAATTCTAGTCTTTCTAGCAACACCTTCAGAGGCCCAGGAGAAGTTACCGGTCTCGATTCTCAAGGCTCTGAACTTCTTGTTACCACCTCTGGTTCTAACGGTGTGGATTCTCTTGGCACCGATCTTGGTGTTAGCAGGTTGACGGCCCAATTCGAACTTTCTCTTCTTTCTGAACTGAGCACGCTTGGCACCGGTAGCAGCTCTCTTGTGGCGAGAATCACGAGAAATACCCATTTTGAACTATTATAGCAGTTAGTATTACCGACTTCTAAAATTTCTTATTGGCTTCCACGAGGACTATCGAAGAGTCTTTTAAATGCGAACGTAGGAAACAGTAGGAACACTCGATATCGCTTAAACTCTTTACTCCACTCCACTGTGCAGATCTTCCAAATACAATTGAAAAAATCTCCTAAACACACGATTCTTCGCGCTATTCGCCGTGCTGCGTCTGTTTAAAACAGCCGATCATCTCTTCAATCTCTTTGGTCCTCATAAAGCACCCTATTACCATAGTTTAAACATACGTTTTGTCCTGGTGATTGTAACTATCCTTCTTAGCCTTTACTAGTTTCGAATTTCTTCAACATTTGTTCAAGAGAGGTAGTGGAGGATGCGTGTCACCAGCCAGCTGCTCGCACGGGCACCTCGCGTCGGAGGGTTGAGGACCCCAACGGTAGCTTCCCTGCGTGGTTCCGTCCGGCAGAAGGGAGGTGAGGGCCTCCTGCGGCCCGGAGCCAGGCTACCGCTGGGCGGAGCCACGTAGCCTGGGCAGCCCTCACTGTGGTGCGGCGCCGCATGCCACCGACGATCTCAGTGGCCAACCCGGCCACCGGCGAGGGACGCGCGCGCGGCACGTCGAATGCATGCAATTAGACTTCTCACCATCTCAAAATTGTATAGGGTTCTGGGTGTAATCAATAGTCACCAAAAGTCTCGGTGTATGGGTCATGAGGCAGTCAAAAGTTTCCCCACAAGAAACGACTTAAAGAGTTGACAAAAAAAAATTAAGCAACGGACTAGCTCATCGCATGGTAAAATAATCATATGTAACTGAGCCGGAAGGCGTTTTACTGATCGGGCTAAAGTTGAATCCATTATGTCTACTTACGATCAAGTTGAGATTGAAGACATGATGTTTGATCCGGATACGCAGATGTTTACTTACCCATGTCCATGTGGGGACAAGTTTCAGATTTACATCGATGACATGTTTGACGGAGAAGAGGTGGCAGTCTGTCCGAGCTGCTCTCTCATGATCCAGGTGATCTTTGAGAGGGAGGATCTACAGGAATATTACGAGGAGGCCGGGACTCAGCCACCAGAACCCATTGCTGTTGCAGCTTAAAGGGTAGTGGATCCTATGCATATTTCGATTAAGCGACTTGATGATGATGTCTGGGAATTAGCACAAAATTCGGATTTTAATAGCATAGCTGGCTTTTAAGAGTTGTGGAAGCAGTGCTGGCAATGTTTGTACGGCGAGCTGCTTTAATCAAATGGCTTATTTGCGAACTTATAGAGTCCTGAGCGTTGCGAAGATGTCAATAACAAGTTTTGTTTTGTTCAAATCCTGGAAGATCAGAAATCCTTTTCGTTTGCGAGGAAGTCGATTACTTACTCCTTCTTATGGTAGGTTACACTGCGTCAAGCATTGGTGGCCTTCTCTTCACAAAATGTCGATCGTTCGCTTGAAGAATTAAATAACCGACGGTTGTAATATCACTCGATTTTAGGGCACCTTATTTAAGTCGTCGTTTCTATCAAAATGTTTTACAGATTGGATTCCTGGTCGTTTTTGCCTAGCCACTCAAAAAAGAAGCTAACATCCTTGGAGACCGTTTTGGCGATCATGGTGTTCTGAACCCATTTGGGTACGTTTCCGCCCGCGTCACTGGCCGTTCCCATGGTCCATTTGAGCGTTTCCGTCGCATAGTCGTATTCAAGTAATTCCACACTTGAAAACACCGCATGCGTGTGGGCAACGGGATCCCGCAGCGGAGCATCGGCCGCCACTGTAATGACCATTGAGCGTTCTTTCCCGTTTGCCAGTTTGTACGGTTTAACAGGATACACCCATTCGTTGAACTCTCTTGTTGTAAGCGGCTTTCCTAATTCGTACTCGAGGTTCACCAGAACCCAGCCACTTTCCGTGGTCTCGAGAACGTCGACTTTAGTGAGCGTCTCAATGTAATCTATTTCACGCTGAGATCGAAAAGAACGCGTTGGAAGACTCCATTGGTCTTGAGACTCGCGTATACTGCCATTTAATTCCCGAACCATTGCTACATACGTTTCTTGTCTCAAATGATGCGTGCTAGAGCGACAAAGCCAGTACTCTCCTTCGAAATTTGCGCTATAAGATTGCACAGCAACCTCATCACCATCGAGAGTCGGATTAAATGCGAGCTTGTGCTTGTAACACTTGCCTTCTTTCCATTTCTTGGAAAAGTCCGAAAACAGGGATTCCGCTACGTCAATGACGCTATTTTCATCCTCGGGTAGTTGTGCTCTCGTAACCGGTTTTGCTGTCAATTTGAATGTCATGAAGATGTTAGTTCGGCTCCAATTGATCAGCTATCCAGTCTAAGTGACGGTTATAGTTTTCAAGGATTCGCTTTTTTTCCGGTATCTTAGAAATCTTGATTGTCGATGATTGTTGACATATGTCCATTACACCCATAAATCTTGAAACTTCAAGTAGATTCATGTCAAAATAGAGGATATCCTGTGATAAGCGCTAATCAAAAGGCATAAGCTGTGTCTGATAATACGAGACCCTTTGAAACTAATTTCAGTTTAGTTTTGCTGGTTTTCCCTCATTACTTGCCTTCCTATAAGGTAAATCAATTAAAAGGCGGTTCATAAGAAACGTCGTCTTCATTTGACTATGCTCTGCGAAAGATTCCTAAGCACGATGATCTGCTGACCAATTAATTCAAATGCCGAAACCTCGTTACAGGGTCTCCTTTCTGAGTCTCTTTCCTGGAAGGTCTTTAGTTTATACGATCTAAATGCCAAATGTGGGAAAACGAGCAATTGACTAGACTTATATTGAAACTATAATTAAACTTTGACAAGACTTTTCTGAGCGTAACTTAGACTATGTGTTTCTTTAGATTTAGTGCTTAAATGCTTGAGTTGTCTCCCTCCGTTCCTCCTGTGATATTTTTTAAACAATACGTTAACTGCAACGGTTTGACATCACGGTCACTGAGTGTAGCCAGGATCAAGACGCAAACGCGTTTGTAAATGCTGTATTAAACCTATTAAATTATTAATTGTCAATTCTAATGCTGTAGTAATGATGAAAAGCAATAGATGCATGGAGTGCGTTGATTTGAGCGGAGGCAAGTTTCATTTGAGCAGACGCATTATTCCTCTGACTTACAACAAACGAAGGCCTTGCTTTTCGGACGTGCTTGTAACAAGCTCGCTGTCAATCAAAATTGGCGTACACGACGCTTCGGCTCGAGGGTCCGATATTCTTTCAATTTGATTGACCCTCCTCATTTTGGTGTGAAATAGCAGGATTCTACCTCTTTTTATGAAGCAGGAAGAACGCTGCCTAACGGTTTTCAATGCAAGCAAGGTACCCATGGATGACGAAATCACTGTAACTGTGGCTTTAGGATCAAAAGCAAATAGCAATCTTGTGTCAACAATAACTGTTTAGCTTCGAAAGACCTGCTAGTCTTCACATTGCGTTAAAGAGATGCGGGAGACTGCCAATTAGATTTTGCCTTTTTATTTCCACGACCGTCATCACGATCATGCCAATCAAGCATTCTTTTACTAAGGTCTACGTCCATGGTATCATCGAGAAGCCATTTCTCCATAAGCGCGGGAGGAGCATCCATGGACGGTAATATAATCTCTATCATTCGTATTATCCCGTTTTTAGCAAAATTCTCATCATTTACAAGAGCTGAGAAATCACCAACAGTCTTGATTTGACGAGCATCGTAATTCAAAGCTCCAAATGTTGATAGTAATTTCAAGTTATGCCAAGGTTGGATGTCATGATAACCAGCATTGGATTTTCTGTGCAGCAATCTATCAATGGTGTAACCATTATTATTCATGACAAAAATATAGGGCGTCAAGCCCCATCTTATTATTGTAGAAAGCTCTTGGACAGTGAGCTGTAAAGCACCATCTCCCACAAACAGAATAACTCGACAACCTTTTTTTTCCTCGAGAGTTGCGAAAGACGCCCCTAGGCATGCTCCTAACGAGTATCCAACCGAACCCCATAAGCTCTGGGAAATACAGTTAGTGGAGCTGGGAAATTTCGTTTGATTGATGCCGAAAGCAGAAGTTCCGGTTTCCGTTATTATAACATCACCTTCTTGAAACCAATTACTAATTTGACTCCAGACCCATTCTTGTCTTAATGGAACATTATCCATTAGCTTAATTTTGGCTCTTATTACTTCAGGCACCGGTTGAGGCCTATATCGAATCTTCGTAGGATCAAGTTTAGCTATCAAAGCTCGTAGTAAATAAGAAAGCTCCAAGTCGGGGTACATGGCATTCTTCAATTTTACAAAATTGGAAAATAGCAATGCTGTATTTTTGGCCCGATAGGAAAAGTTGAAGGAGCCGGTGTTAAAGTCTGAGAGAAGAGCGCCGACGACGAGAACGAAATCGCAGAAATCAACAACTTCCCGGACTTCTGGCGAAGACATGGACCCTACAAAAGTGCCTCCAAAATGGGGATCTTGTTCATCGAATGCTCCTTTCCCCATTGGTGTACTAAAGACAGGAAACTGCGTCAGTTCCACAAGCTCGTGTAATTCGGCTGAGATGTTATACCGGGAAACACAACCGTCGGCGATAATGGCAGGAGATTCGGCTTTATAAATCAAATCGAGCACTGCATCGACTACCTCATTTTCAAGCTCTGGATTGTTCGGAGGCATACTCAAGTCCAATGGTATACTCAAAGGAGCTGAATCAACGAGAGCGTCTACGAAATTGACGGGAATTCCCACGTATACGGGTCGCCTTTTCTTATACGCAAGCGCAATGCATCGGTCTATCTCCTGAGCACATATATCGAGATCCGTAAGAACAGTAGTATGCTCTGACACATCGCTTGCCAGCCTGTGGAAGATGCTGTAGTCTCCGTTACCGAGTGTATGATGAAGTAGCAGTTGTTTGACTTGTGCAGATGTCGGTGGCATGCCCACAATGTGTAGAACGCCAACATGCTCGGCAAAAGATCCCGCTATGCCGTTAATGGCGGAAAGTTCACCAACTCCGAAAGTCGTCACCAGACAAGCCAAATTTTTGATCCTGGCGTAACCGTCTGCCGCGTACGCCGCATTAAGCTCGTTTGCGTTACCTGCCCATCGAAGCTCTGGAATAGAATATATTTTGTCCAGTAAAGGCATGATAAACTCCCCTGGAAGACCGAAAATCGTATTCACATTCAGCTGTCGGAGACGGTAGAAGAGATAGTGACCCAGACTAATTTGACTCGGTAAACCACAGTTGCCCCAAACTTCAGGTTCATCGAACGGCATGGCACTTTTCAAACGTTTGATGCACACCAGTTCTTAATTGCTAACCTGCTCGCACTCTGCTCGCAGGCCACTTCAAATCTCGATCTGGCGACAAGTGAATTTCCGAAATGCTAACGGTTTCCTTCTCGGCCCACTTGGAGTCTAAAAAAAACCGGCCGATCAACAACTATGAGAGTCCTGGCCCCGTCAATTGGAAATGTCACAGGCACAAATACAAAAAGCCTGGCCACGATTGTTGGAAAGAGCCACTCGAATATCATTTTACATAAAGAATTCGGCCTTAAGCACCGTGGTGTGCTTTTCTTGCGAGAAAAAGTCACGTGTACTTCGTTTGTTGAAGAAATTCCCACAAGTGAGGTTAATGGACTGCGCATAATAGAATTCACAGAAAAGAGCATTTAGGCCCAGCTCGTCTCATTTCGCATTCAAATTAATCTGCAAGTGAGGCAAGAATTTTTAGCAGAGACTTTTTTTTTTAGAGTTTTTGATTATTTCTGGAAGTCGTAAAATGGCATTTCACTTTATCGTTGTCCCAGTGGGAGTTCCTTTAAATCCTCCTTTTCTTGTAGAAATTCGTTTGCACTTTGACAAATTGTATGTAACTGCGGATATATCTGGATGCTGACTGAAAAAGCTCAAGATACTTTGGCAGCATTCCGCGGATGGCATAGGTGAATGCCTGCGACATTCGGGACTATTGTCTACTCGCCTGTTATACAGTAATGAATTATTTGGGAAATACCGCACTATGGTCTTGCTAATTTGCGTCCCGTCTGCTTTTCCAGATTACCTTCTTTCCTGTTTGAAAGATATCTAGCGGAAAAGATGGGTAAAGGCTACTGACGAAAAAAAAGCTTGTCTGTTATGATCCTAGTATCAGCGGCTAAACATGCGAAGGTGATATTTCAACAGATAAGAACACTAAGCAGGCCTTTGGCTTTGCTTAGGGAATCCTGGGTTTGGCATTCCTCTAGTATTCAGGTCTATCAATCCTTTATTTTCTGTCGGGCTTCAAAGGGACTATTTTTACCTAACGTCGTGAATTGCTGGAGGAGGGCCACCGCTTTGACTTGTACTTCACGGCACCGGAGGTTGTGCCATGATGAAGACTGTGATTGCCTCTCATTGATCCCTCCAAATTTGTAGAGGTCTTATTTAATTAATGAATAGTCGTAGAATCGAGTATTCCGTTTACTGACGGACGAAGGACAGAAGAAAATACCACTTCCCAGAACAAGTTCCGAAAAGCAAATCTCATTAGTTTTGAATTCTTTTAGATTTTAAATACTTCAATCGAGGCACACAATTCGCGTAGGGGTGGCTTTGGTGCCTCACTTTGGCCAATATGCTAGGTGGATGTGCCATGCTCATGAGTGCAAATCAGGATAGGGTCGGAAATGAAGATAATATAATTAAAAAACTGATCGTTGACGTCGTAAAAATAGTTGGGACTTGCGCGACAGCATTCCTGTGTGGTGTGGCGTTTGGATGGCCCCTGCTGACGTTCTCATGCACTCAGATGCGCTTTGAAAGCGGAGAGCTCTTGCGGGCTCAAAAAACCGAGTTCGGTCTTGTCGTCGTATTCGAGCAGACGCAACGCCTTCACGATGCTGGTGAGACCTGAGTCGGACGTCGTCAACAATTCGTCAAAGTAAGGGGCCGTCAGACAGTGCACGGCGGAAAACCTTTGGGAGGGATCGTAGCGCAGCACGTCAGCCAAAAACTGGACCGTCTGTGGGTCCTCACGCTTGAACACTTTGGCAAGCGGGATGGGTCGGATCTGAGGGAACTTGTGCTCCATATAGTTGGGGTTCATAGCACAGATCTCCTGTTTGGAGGGCGTGCCCAGGATCTTGATGATCTCGACCAACTGATCGATGCCGCTCTCGCCCGGAAACATGGGCTGGCCCAGCAGCAGCTCGGCCATGACGCATCCGCTCGACCACACGTCGATCTGCACGGAGTAGTTGGTGGCGCCGAAAATCAGTTCCGGCGCGCGGTAGTAGCGCGAGCAGATGTAGGAGACGTTGGGCTCGGAGGGCTTGAGCTGCTTGGCACTGCCGAAATCGCACAGCTTCAGCGCGAACGTGTCTGGGTCCACGAGCAAGTTCTGGGGCTTGATGTCGCGGTGGCACACGTTTGCGCACGTGTGCAGATAGTTGAGGCTTTTGAAAAGCTGGTACATGTAGAGCTTGATCTCGAGACGGGGCATGTTAGAGCGCTGCGCGACGAAACGACGCAGTCGCTGGTACAGCGACTGCGGCATAAACTCCAGGATCAGGTTCAGATACACCTCGCCCTGCGGGTCCGTCTCGTAGAAGTAGTAGAGCAGATCGATGATCTGCGGATGCTGGAGCTGCTTCATGATCTCTAGCTCGCGGTTTTTGAACCGCCGGTCCTGGAGCACCTTTTTGATGGCCACTTTCTCGCGGGTTTCTTCGATTTGCGTCGTGAAAACGACGCCAAACGATCCGTGGCCGACCACCTCTGTGGCCGGATATGACACGGACAGAGGCTGTTCCTCTGCCGACGACCCGTGGCCTCTGTATACCTGCTTGTGCACTATTGCGTTGTTAGTAATTGCATTGATGTCCATTGCGTCCCGCTTTCAGCCCTTGCGTGCGATGCGAAGCGGTGCGAAGCGGTGCGAAGCCTTGCGTTCCGGGACACCCGCTGTTTTGTCTCCAGTTGGACGCTGGTCGGAGCCAAACCGGTCCACCGAGCACGGCCCCTATAACTCACACGCACACACGCACACACCACCACCTGCGCCAGACGCCGCTCGTGCGCAGACCATAACCCGCACAAGCGGCTCGCCAACTTTTTTTCCCTCCGCGGGGCGCCTTACCCTGCCTGGCCCCAGACCCTGCTTCCGGGGCGAAGCCCGCAGCCGCAGCGTCGCGCAGCGTCGCGCCGTGCACAGTGCTGAAAGACCCGTGCACCCGTGCACCCATCCACCCACCACTCACTTGATACATACCGTTCGTGCCCGCCCGGGACTCTTGTACGAGCTGCTCTATGCGCTGCTTTGTCAGCCTGGCCTTGGACTTGCGCTTCTTCCTCGTGTCGCTCTGCACGGCAGCGCCGTTGTTACCCGCGGCTGCAGCACCAGCCCCGGCCCCGGCCCCGGCCCCGCGGCTGCCGCGGCGTCGCCGCAGCAACGACGCGTCGTCGTCGTCGTCGCCCCCGGCAACGTCGTCTTCGTTGTCGTTCTGTACGCGTTCCACATGCTCCGCCTCCCACTTGAGCTCGTCGGCCAGGCGCGTCGAAATGCGCTCCAGGTAGTTACCCGCATCAGCACCGGCGGCAACGCCGGTGCGCGGCCGGGTAACGTCACGCTCCCGGTCTCGGCCCCGGTCGCGTTTCTGGAACAACGACCGAGGCGCGCCGCTCGGCGCGCCCCCGTGGCTCGTGTAAGGCGAGATCTGGTGCGTCAGCTTTTTCAGGAGAGTTCCGCTTGTCTGCAACATCGCGCTACAGGGAACAAGGGACAGAATAGAAGGGAAAACAAGTACGGGTGAAAACCAGAACCCAAGTCAAAGTATAATCTGCGGTATAACCAAAGGTATAACCAAAGGCACCAAAGGTAAAAACAAAACGTACTCGAATTGTGTGCTAGCCGTATGTGACGGCAACCTCGAAACCTGCAGTAGTTAGTGTACAGTCGTTAAGCTTGGCCAATCAGTGCACAGCGCGTGTGTAGTTCCCTTAACTAATACCCGGTACAGATATACTTGTGGGGTGGTAGCGCTCGGCACAGGGCTCACGGACAAGCGTTTGTTGCTTTGTGGGAGACGCCGGGGTGTGCGGGATGAGCAGGATGAGCGGGGACGCGGGGCAGCGGGGGGCCGAGGTGAGGGAGGGACGGTTGGGGTAACGCGGATGGGGGAAAGGGTTGGTGTGTGGGTGGTGCTTACGTGATCATCATCACTATTGACGCGGATACCCATGCGACTCGCATTGTGTACGAAAGCACCAGTCTGTCTTTCTGCAGCGAACGTCGGTATACAGGGCCGTCTGCCGCGACAAAGGCCGAGAAGAACAATAAAAGGGACCGTGCGAAAAATAGGCCCACTGGAAAACGCACTGAAACACTTCGGCACAGATCAGCAGCAGACCGTCGGCAGTCTCCACGTCCCGCATGGTTCCCACGAAGAAGATCATTCGCAAAAAACAAGCGGTGAAAAGGGACCCGCTCAAGGCCCAGCGCCTCGCGTGGTCCGTCGGCCACATCATCACGCTCGTGTGCACCGCCATCTACAGCATGTTCTACTTCTACGACACCCTCACCATGTACCGGTACCGCTCCTGGAAGACCCTGTTTCTGATCGCGCGGCCGCCGCCGCGCGATCGCGTTGGCTGGCTGCGATGGCTATGGCAGCTGTCGCCGCAATTGAGCTACCGCAGCGCGCTTCTGGGCGTGCTGGCTTCGTACTCGGTCAGCAATTTCCTCGAATGGAGCCAGGTGAACCCCTCCTGGTACGACCTTTTGGGCCAAGAGAACTTCCAAGGCATCCTGATGGCCGCGTTGTTTCTGCTCAGTCGCGCGTCTCTTTTCAAGTTGCTGCCCTTTGCGCTCAATTCGTTTCTGCAGATCACCACCAAAGCTAGCGAACCCAGCGACAACCTGCCCGCCAGAACGCATACGCTTTTGCACGTGATCGCTTACTCGGAGCTCGTGGTCGCTGCGATTTTGCTTCTCGACACCCTCACTTTCAAAGACGGCACTTCGGGATTCGTGCTCGCGCTGTATATGGGCGTCTATTGGCTCCGCATCAACTTCTCGCCCTACGCGCAAACGACGGTGCTGCGCTTGTTGCTCAAGCTCGACAAAAAGGTTCCTCCCAAGTTCAAGAGCGAATGGGACCAGGTCAAGCAGTTCATCTACATGCGCATGGAGGAAAGTAGAAACACGCGACAAGCAATGCAGCGCAGATTCTAGTTCGTTACTCACGAAATACTATTTTACTAAACGTCCATCTTTGTAGAGAACAACTGCTCACGACTCTTACGACGTCTACGTTTGCGTGAAGTAGAGACCTAATTTGCTGATCAGATGTAATTGAGCTTTGGTAATATTGGTTATCTTCCTCCTTGGTTCAGAAGCAGAACTGAAATTTATTTTTATCATCATGCAAATTGAAGCCCTCGGATCTACGAGTTTGGTACTGGTACTCCCACAGCGCTGATAATGAACTGATATTTTCTGAGGGTCAGATGGTGATGCATGTTTAAATCCGCGGCACATATTTCAAAGAAATCATCGCCGGATTGAAGGACAGTGGAATGTCATTCATCATTTTGAAAAAATCCGGTTTATTATTCAGCTGCTGATCCATGTTCTCATGGACTCAGGGTCAATGTATGCTGCAACGTCTTGCGCAGATCTTATGCTCGATTTCTAGGTCATAAACGAAGAATTCCTAAATAACAATAAAGTCCTGCATGTACACCTCAGACTAAAATGATTGCTTTTATAATCATGCAAAAATCAAGCCAATCTAACGTGTCGTTGGCAACTCATTGACCTGGTGGACTATGCAAATGCCGCACATGTTCGTAAACACAAATGACTTTCTTCTCCTATACTCTTGGCCGATGTTGCGTGGTGATACTTTTCGTAGCTTTTATATAGGCATTTTTTCCAAAATTTTTCTTCATCGCGAATACCGTGGAAATGACGGTTAGGGCTCAGAAACGGATCAACTGGCAACTGACCAAGTTGAATACCCGTTCTGACACTAGAATTCTGAAGCTGAATGTACATTTTGCACAATAAAAACCTAGCTAGGACAACTATTTAAACTATTGCATTTATTCGGAGGCAGTGGCTCTGGTGTAGATAGCTTGCTTAGAGTGCTTGGAAACTGGGGAAATGATGCCATCGTTTTCCAATTGTCTCAAAGCGATTCTAGCCAAAGAACCACCGATCTTTAGTCTGTCCACTAGAACAGAGACGGAAACGTATCTGTAGGTTGGGACCTCCTTCATGATTCTGTCGTACTTCTCTTGGTCCAAGACGACAGCGTGCTTAGCCTTGTCCTTGTGGGACTTCTTAGACCACTTCTTCTTGGACTTCTTACCACCAGCCATGGCGGCGGCGGCTTTAGCGGCCTTCGACAATTGCTGCTTTGGAGGCATTTCGACTAAGATAATTGGTTAGTAAATTGGTTCAACAGTCTGCGACGAAGGATGGAAGATGAAGAGATTGTGCGAATGGTGCGCAGTTCGCCAAAGAGTACTCAAAAGGTTAGATTTTGATATCGAAGTCCACGCACGAATCACAACAAAAAACATCTTTAGGCAATGTAGCAGAGCCCATTTTGATCAAATTGATTCCGCTAATCTAGCCTTTAGCTCATTAAGTCCACTAAAACTATCCCGTAACGCTCCATCTCTTTCTCTATTACATCTCCAATCTCGCTATCGCTCCAAGTCCCACATTCAAGGCCCTAGGGGTCACCTCACATACTCTATTACTCCGATGCTGGTTTACGCCAAATTCAAACTCTTAGCAACTTCTACAGGTTCTTAAAGAGTATATTATCTGAAGGTGGTACCAGAGGCTTCCGACATGGAGACCGCGTTGGTCGCCCCAACGGTGCCACGAAGGAAACTCGTCGAACCCAGGCCCACGCGCGGTAGGGACACTGCACGGGAGGCGAATGCAGCCTTGGGGTCTTGCCCACTAGGGCGCGGTCCCGGCTGCAGGCCGGGTGGCCGTGTCGTTCTAGGGACTCTCGAAACACTTTCAGTCCAGCGTAGCAATCAACCGCACATGGGTTCATCGCATTTCCGAGTGTCTGGGTTTACACAAATAACTTTTTACAATGTACTGATGTATAGCAGTCAAACATAAATTTACTCGTCTCATAGGACGCAAAAAGTGTGCTTCACTACATATCAAGAAGCGGGCACGCGAGTCAAATGCTATGAGTAAGAGTACGCCAAACGTCAATTGAGATTCCGTACCAAAGGCGAGGTCGAAACAACTTTCCCTGGGCTAAGCGACATATTATATTGACACACGTTCTTAGCCACACCTATTGGTGGACGTGCTATATCTGATACGTAACCATTTTCCGATATAGTGTAACGGCTATCACATCACGCTTTCACCGTGGAGACCGGGGTTCGACTCCCCGTATCGGAGTTTATTTTTGTACTTCGAAGATTTTTCATCCTTTTGTACGGGGTATTGTTTAACAGTTTGGGAATATCTCATAATTAAAACAAATTGAACTGATCAAGACCCAAGATCGAGTATATACCAAGGTAGTTTGTAATAGGCTAAGCATCCCATTGGGATCAATTCAAATTATGGCCAAAAGAATAGCCGATGCGCAAATTACGCGAGAAAACTTCCGGGAAGATTCCGACGGTGAAGAGAACGGGAATAGCACAGTCAATTTCAAGAAGGCATCGGAAGATGTGATGCGCAAGAGAAAGATCGCACAGCCCAGAAAAAAGCATATGTCGTTTCAAAGCAATTATAATGAGTCTTCGATGGCCAATGCGTTTTCGCTTGGCAAGAAAACTGCAGAAACCAAAGAACAGGGCGCACCTTCGTCGGTCTCAAGTGGTGAATCCGTACCAAACTTCAACACGAAGTTGAATGCGCTCAACCTGCAATTCAGAGACAAAGTAAACGAGTTTATTACAAGTAATCCGGTGGTGGATCTGTCATCTGTGCTGGATAAATACAAGGCGTATTTGGATAAAATTCATGACGACAACGTAAAAACGTTTGCTTCTGCACCAAAGGAAAAAGTGCCAAAAAACCAAGAACCTGTAGCCAGCAGCACCGCGGGTGCTAAAAATGACAAGGGACCCACCTTCACGCTCACCGAACAGCCCAAGACAAGTTCTCCTGTCTTCACGTTTGGTCAACAAAAGAAGAGACAAGCTGCCTTGAGCGATAGCGAAGATGAGGTCGAGATAAAGGGACCCTCTTTCACTTTTACTGGAAATGATCCAAAGGCCAAAAGTCCCTTTACTTTCAAGCCTGCAAGTGAAAAATCACCCGCATTCGGATCGAGACCTTCTCAAGCGGAATCGAAATCGGTCTCGGAAACTAAGCCCGAAGTTGTTGGTCAAGAGAAGGAGCCTGCATTCAATTTTGTCTCTAATTCGCTCAAGTTCGGCCAGACTCCCGCGAATGCGAATGCGAATGCGAGTGTGGATGTGAATGCAGCTCAGCAGGCAAATACAGCACCCTCTTCCAGCTTTTCCTTTGCTTTTGGAAAGCCAGCCGAATCTGCTGCCAAACCTTCCTTTTCATTCGGAACCGCTACTTCAGCGCCAACTGAGACAAAATCTATGGGCGACGCGACGAGCACCTCTGGTATTAAAACATTCAACGATGACCAGAGCAAGGCTCAGATTACCACTGATTTTAAAGCAAGCTCAGGATCTCAAAAGGAGCCTCAAATCAATGATGAAGCGGGGGCTAGAGCACCTACGTCTCTCTTCGGCGTGTCCACACCATCGGCTTCAAGCTCGGAAAAGAAGCCGGCATTTTCCTTTGGTTCAACAACCTCCACATTCGGTAAAGATAATTCCAGAACGTCTGCTCCAGCAGCGACCCCATCTTTCACATTTGGCAAGTCTTCTGAAACTTCCTCGTCCAATAAAGAGGCCAAGCCTGACACAGCTAGTGTTGTCCCAAAACCCTCTTTCAGTTTTGGAAAATCCACTTCAACTAATGATTCGAATGGCACCACATCGAGCAAGGGTTTCACAGTTGGTGTTACCTCGCGAGAATCAAACCAAAAGGCGGGAAGTATAGCTTCAGCGGGTGCCGCCAAGCCTGCCTTCACTTTTGGAACAACTTCTCAAGAGTCTTTGCCGTCTAAACCTGCCTTTTCTTTCGGAAACTCAAGCGCCCCATCTGTGCCAAGCTTCAATTTCGGAACTAAAAATGACACGAGCGAGACATCTACAGGCAACTTTAAGTTCTCTTTACCATTTTCACCTGAGAAAGCTGCCCAGAAAAAGCCAGATGCCGAGGAGCCTAAACAGGAAGAACAAGTCCGGGGCAGCCCAGAGTCAGAAGATGAGAACGAGTCTTCTGTGGCTACAAGCATGACGAATGGAGAAGAAAATGAAGAGGTACTATTTTCGCAACGCGCCAAACTGATGACGCTCAATCCAGAAACGAAAGGTTATGACTCGAAAGGTGTGGGAGAGCTCAAAGTTCTACGTGACAAAGAAGATAAGTCAAACGTAAGGATATTGTGCCGGTCGGATGGGATGGGCCATATTCTGCTAAATACAAAGCTGGTAAAAACTTTTAAATATGTTTCAGCAGATGAAACGAAAGAGAATTTCGTCAAGTGCCCAGTGGTTAATTCTGACGGAAAACTTCAGACATATATCGTCAGAGTCAAGCAAAAAGCGGATGGCAGGCAGCTGTGTAAATCTATTGCTGATGCGCAGAACTCTATGTAAACTATATAGTGAGACATTACATTATATACCATCATCTGTTAAAAATAATGCATTTTAGTACTCAGTAACGCCGAGCTCTTCATTTAAAAGACGTTGAAAATTTCCCAAGGCCCATTCAATACGCAGCGTTTCTCGCTGCTGCATTTTGTCAGACTTACCTGTAGAAAGATATTTTTCGTAGTGCAGATTATCCTTTAAAAACCATTTTAAAGCTTTGAGAATAACTGTCCGATTCTCTTGCCTAATTCCATTGCTTATGGATCGGTACATCATATCATTATTGAAAGTGACTTTTTTAGCTGCACCCTTCCCAGTCTTGATTTCGCTTCTTTTAGCTATACTCATGAAGTATTCAAAGAAAAGCACTTCGATAAACAGTAAACCGTCACTATTCAAACCACCCATAATGGGCACATGCTTCAGTAGATCAAGCTTTAATGTAGAATCGGCTAAGAGTCCTCCAAATAATCTGGCCAAATTTGAATATTTTCTCAATCGCATGTCTTCATCCTCAATTTCATTGTCGCTGTCGTCAGTTTCGCTATCGGAGACGTCCTTGGCCTCTAACTTCTTCACAACATTCCAAAATGCGAATTGGAAAGCCTTCAATACGTGATGGTTGTTCTCACAAAGTTTTGAGCTCAGTAGCGTGTAATAAGGATTGAAACCTCTAGATCTACTTTCGGCAGACAGACAATGGATAATGACCTTAGGTATTTCTGCGCTTTGCCTGTTTTTTAGGTTCAACTTTTCTATCATTGTGAAGGCATCCATGAAGTCTTGTGCTGACATCACACTTACAAAGACAGCACGCCGGACATCGGTGTTCATTCGATGCTGCCTTGCAATTGTATCCCAGTCGGGGAGCTCTTCTAATAAAGTATCATTTATGACAAGGCCGTCACCACGGTTTTTATGTCTTGATCCCGTCTCTTCTTTACCAGTTTTGATATCGAAAGCGGAATTCATATTGCCTTTCCATGACGCTCCTACGAGCCACCATTTTCCTCTTGAATCAACGTTCTTGATGTCATCTAATGAAACCTGAATGGGCTCGGTGGAAGAAGCAGAACTCGATTTGGTTAAGGGCTGAATCGCCTTCTTGACATCGTTATGGCTGAGGGCCTGAATAGAAGGTTTCAGTCTGTTATTCTTAAGATCGGACATCGTCTCAAGCAAAAACTCCATCCTTAACGAGTGCTTTGTTCCACTTACATTCTGAAGCAATTCGGTCATGATCTCCTTCAAAGCGGCTGGATCATCGCCACGTATCAGTTGACCCGATACAGACACAATCCTCAAAAGAAGATCGATGGAGAATTCATTGGGATTCTTTATGAGCATCCTTACAACGTCATAGACAAGCACGCTTGAGATTAAACCGAGGTTGTAACAATAAGCCAAGAGTGTCACGAGATTACGGCACTCTTTCGAGAAAACGACTGGTTCTACATCTGATTCCTCGCGAGCCTTTCTAGCAGCTTCAAATGCCCGTTCCTGGATTTGGAATCGTTCAAGGAGCTTCTCAATGAAGTACTGAATGAATGAAGCACCCAGTTCGTTTCCTCGCAATTTCCAAAGTGAAAAGATGGTGGCTGCGTAGGTTAAAATGAATCCGTCTAGCAATTTGTTCCTCGATGCTATGATTTCGACGACTTGCTTGATCAATTGCTCGGTGACGTACTGCCTTGGATGCTGGCCGTAAAGATCATTAAGCGCAGAGATAATAGGAATTAGGTTCGTTTCGGACAACTTGTTCAAAGATGATTTTATCTTCCTTTTGATTGCCGCAACTTCCGCAGATTCTCCATCACTGGTATCTTTCTTGCGCATCGATAAGGAAACGTAAACGTTGGCTCCGGAAGTCGGTGCGACATATGGGTTTTCTTTCTCTCTCGGCACGCCATTTGTTTCTTCTTCTTCGTCGTCATCTGACCCTTCCAACTCTCGCAGTTGATTCCATTCCTCCTCATTGAGATCGTTGTCGCTAAACTCGTCAAAGTCGCCAGACGAAAGTTCGTCGTCTTCAGAATATGGGTTTGCCCCATGATCCTCATCAGCATCATCTTCTTCGCTTTCCGAAGCAGACACTTGGTTTGGACCAAAAGACGACTCCTCTCCATAGTTTTGAAAATATGGCAAGTCTTCTAAAAGACCACCAATAACGTCAAAATCGTCGGTTGCAGTTAATTTTTGATGTTTGCCCTTAAGACCCAATTTTTTCGCATAGTAATTCATTTCCTCTTCTTCTCGCTTAGCTTGTGCCCTTTCGTATGGTGTCAAAACAGGATCTGACGATGCTTTCTTGGTCTTTTCTTTATGGTTCTTTTTGTCTTTTACATTTTTTAGCGCAGCAATCGTCTCTTCCACTGTCATCACCTCTTCCTCACTCTCAACACTCTTATCACTGTAATCAGCGTTAGGCTCTGCTTCTTTGGAGGGTTTTGTTTGTTTCTTGTCTTTCATGGCAGCGAGCGCCTTCATCGTCTCTTCCATAGACATCTCATCCTCCTCGTCACCAACTTCCCCAATGTCGCTAATGGCGCCAATGCTAGATCCATCACTATTCTGGAGCTCTTGTTCTGAGTTAATATCACTAAAACCTTCAAAGACTTCTCTGTCGCTGTCGTTCTCGTCCTTGTCGTCTTCGTCTTCGTTGTCGTTTTCAACACTCTCCTGACCAATATCTTTGTCTTTAGCCATAACATTTCGTACAGAATTAACCTTATCTCTGCGATTCGCATTCTTATGTTGTCGTTTGGCTGCACGTTCCTGTTTCCGTCTCTCTTTCCGACCCAACTGCGTTTTTCTTTTCCGTCCACCTCCTTCGAATCTAGAAGTATCATCAAAGTCATGTTCATTCACCTCATCCAAAATCTGACCAGGAATTCTAATTTGATGCTTTTTAACCATTACTATTGGGTCTTGTTCCGGTAAAAACCGCTTTAATTATATGCTTTTTGGCTTTTACTTTGAAGCTCATCTCATCTCATCTCTAAATTTTTCAAAGTTGATATTTAAGATATTAGGAAATGGACAACTCAAATATACAATACCAGTTTATTAGACTGTAAAGAGCCAAGAAAGTCGTGTAAACATGGCTCGTAGTTTCGACTTGAAGACCTTGACGGATGTTTCTATTCTCATAGGAACTGGTATCTCGCTTTATTACTTAGTGAACCGGCTTCTAACGGAGGCTGAAGGTGGACCTTTATCTGGAAGATCAAAGGAGTCTCGTCAGAAACAGTCGCAACAATGGACGCGATTAGTCGCTGCAAATCCGGGGCTTCAAAACGCTACCTTAAACTCGTATGAACGGAGTGTTTTGGCTTCGGTGGTGATGCCTCAGGATATCGACGTAAGTTTTGAAGATATTGGGGGTTTGACAGAAATCATAGATGAATTGAGTGAGAGTGTGATTTATCCGTTGACAATGTCTGAAATTTACAGTTCTTACTCGCTGCTGACCGCCCCCAGAGGTGTTTTGCTGTACGGTCCACCAGGCTGTGGGAAAACTCTCATTGCTAAAGCGTTGGCACGCGAAGGTGGAGCCAACTTCATCTCGATTCGCATGTCTTCGATCATGGACAAATGGTATGGTGAGTCCAATAAGATCGTCGATGCTATTTTCTCGCTTGCCAACAAAATTCAGCCAGCCATCATTTTCATTGATGAAATCGACTCGTTTTTGCGAGAACGGTCTTCTGCAGACCACGAAGTGACTGCGATGTTGAAGGCCGAGTTTATGACGCTTTGGGACGGCCTCACGAGCAATGGTCGCATCTTGGTACTTGGAGCCACGAATCGGATGTCAGACATCGATTCTGCGTTTCTAAGGAGATTGCCCAAACGATTCTCGATTCCTTTGCCCGCAGAACGTCAACGTCGCCAGATTTTGGAAGTGCTCTTGCAGGACTCACAGCTTGACGAGTCCGATTTTGATCTCGATCTCATTGTTTCTGCCACCCACGGCAAGTCGGGATCCGATTTAAAAGAACTATGTCGCGACGCAGCTTTGAATGCCGCCAGAGAGTACATCAGATTGAAAAGAAACCTCCCTACTTCCACTAACGACGACGAAACTGCCACTTTGAGCATAAGGCCCCTGCAAACCAAAGATTTTTTGAAAAATCTCAAAATGAATGCAGACACACCTCTTGGCTCTGCCGCGTTGGATTAGAGTTTCAATATGAACCGTGAGGATTTAGAAGTCAAAAATTCCCTGGAAATCACGCTCAGATGCCCGTCAAAGGACGAGGATGGACCCTTGGTGGTCTTGACCACGTGACTACTTAGTCATCATCGATATCCAGTTTTCATAGTAGATGAATTGATTGAAAGTTGAACAGGGCCTTTCCTCAAGAGATGCTACTGATGCTCTGAAGGCCAGATTGATACGATGACTAACGAAGACTCCAATCACCCAACATTTTCTTCAAAGTCCGAAAAGGGTATCACCGGAAGGAAAATCATTTACGATAAGGATGGGAAGCCGTATGGTTTTGAATTTTCGAAAGATATCATTTGCAAGATACCAGAAAGCATTGAACTAACAGATATGTGATCAAGTTGTCGAGCTTGTAATACACTCTTGGATTTCCAGTTAGTCACAGGGAAAGTTTCGGATTCGGGCCCGAGTACAGGTTTGGGCAAGCTCGGCAGTTCATTAGGTGTGTTAGGTAATCAGACCAAAGTCAATGGGTATGCGAAGGAGGATCCGCCCGATGTCGAACAATTAGGACGATCAAGCTGGAGTCTACTTCATTCGATAGCTGCCGCGTACCCTGTGTCACCGAATGACAAACAGCGGTCAGAAATGAAACAATTTATGACCCTTTTCTCGCACGTTTATCCCTGCTGGTGGTGTGCGAAGGATTTCGAAGATTTTATCAAGAAGAATTCGCCGAAAGTTGGCTCAAGGGACGAATTGGGACTTTGGATGTGTGAAGCTCATAATGAGGTCAATGAGAAGCTTGGGAAGTCCAAATTTGATTGTTCCTTCTGGAAGAATAGGTGGATTGATGGATGGGATTAATGAGAAATCCCCGATGCGAATACATATGTGACACTAGATGTCTTGTAAATAGGATTAATTGAATCAATTTCAAGTGTATAGGGACAGATTGAGCGGCACACTACTACCGCGTCCGCTTGGATAAAGTTTGATTTTGTTTTGAAAGGCGCGTGGTTTCGGCAGCTGAGACGCGTTGACCCATTTGAATTTACTATCGTCAATTGTAATCTTCTCTTTGTCAAATCTCACCCCAGTTGTTGTGGTACTGCCGCTTATCGTAAAGTCATTAGCTTTAAATTGGGTGTCATCCGTCGTTGCAGACATCTTTTGCTCAGAGTCAGAGAAGAGACGTTGTTTGTGCGCAGCCGGAGCTATCGAAGACGGAGGAGCAGGCGGTGGAAGTTTTGAAGACTTTGTGTCTTCTGTACCTGGGGAAAATTGATCTGGAGGAGGTGGGGGAGGCGCGTGTGACGTTGAAACTTGAAGAGAAGGAGGAGGAGGTATACTACTCAACGGCGGTGGTGACGAAGGCAAAGGTGGAGCTGCTGCCCCTGGGATCGCTGGTGCTGTAGAAAGCGGAACTGAGGGTGCCGACATGACGCTCGCACTTTTCCTTGACCTTATTCCTGAGCCATCAATAACATGAGAGTCATCCCGCTTCTTTTCAATTTCGGCCAAAAATGGTAAACCCCCAGAACCTGAAGGGGAAGTACTCGTAGGGGGCGGCAATGGTGCTGCTGGTGCTGCTGGTGCTGATATTGTTGGCTGCGCTGGCGGTACTGGCGGAGCTGGTGGTGCCGGAGTCGCGGGTGGCGGAGGTGCCGCTGAAGATGGCAAAGGAGGTGCGCTTGGCTCTGAGTCTCCACGTAGTGGCGTGTGTGTGGTGGGGATAGGAGGAGCAGCACCAGAGGGAAAGGCTGGAGCAGCTGGGAAACTCGATTGCAGGCTTGTAGGCACAGGTGGTGCAGGAGCAATCATAGGTGGAGCGGCACTTGATGGCGCCCTAGTCCCTGACCCGTGAGTTTGATGGCTTTTAAGTTTCGATTGAATTTCGTCCATGAAAGAAAACGGACCCCCAGAAGAGGGGGCCGATTCTGGTGGCTTGCTAGGCGGAGAGGAGGGTTGCGCGGTGGATTCTTGCTCCACTTTGGTGGTGTAATTTGTGTCATCGCCCACTACAAACCGGTCGTCGCGTTTTTTCTGTATCTCCGCCAGAAAGGGGAGAGCGCCACTAGACGAAAGAGCGGATTTTTGAGCTGGAGCTCCAGCAGATTTTGTCGTTGGCTTGAGCGGGGGCGCACTTGGAGGTGGTGGGGGTGCTTTCGAGGCATGCGCTGTCGGTAGTACAGGTGGTGCTGGTGGCGCTGGAGGAGCTGCTAAGTTTGGAAGCGCTGGCGCTGGCGGTGCTGGTGCTGGTGGCGCTGGAGGAGCTGCTAAGTTTGAAAGCGCTGGCGCTGGTGGCGCTGGTGCTGGTGGCGCTGGAGAAGCTGCTAAGTTTGGAAGCGCTGGCGCTGGTGCCGGTGGCGCTGGAGGAGCCGCTAAGTTTTGAGGCGCTGGCGCTAGTGGTGCTGGTGGTGCTGATGCGGCAGATACCGAAGGGACGGGCGGGGCCGAAGAAGCCGGTGGGGCTGGAGGGATAGAAGGAGGAGCTAGAGAAGGGGGCGGCGCTTGAGGTACTAATTCCTGACCAGTAATCGAAGGCGCAGAAGATGCCGGAGCTGGCGGTACCAGGGGTGTAGAAGGCCCACTAGGTCCAGAAACGACCCCTTTTTTCCGCTGAGGCCTATTTGCGGGCATGTGAGGTCGCGTTTGCGGTACAGCGGGCGCAGAAGACCCTGGAATTGGGGGTGCCGAAGAGCCAGGGATTGGCGGCGCAGATGGTGCCGACGCTAGGGGCGTAGGTGCAGGTGACGTTGGAATAGGAGGAGCTCCCATTGGAACTGCAGGAGTTCCTTTTGGCTCGGAAACACGTTTCAATTTGGGTATTCCTCCAGCTAGAATGTCACCTAGCCCTGGAACTCCACCACCGATATTAGCAGTAGGAAGCGGCGGCGCAGAACCGTAAGAGCTTTTCTGAGAGGCCTGTGAGCTTCCAGACGCCTCTGTAACGCCTCCTCCACCAACTTTGGGTGCACTTCTGTCGTCTGTGACAGCTTTTTTAAGTCTTGCGCCTTTTCGAATATCGCTTAAAAGTGCATCTCTCCCCTGGGGCATTTTGGCGGCTGCTGGTCTCGAAGAAGTTCCAGCACCTCCCGCTGGAACAGGAGGCGGTGGTGGTGGTGGTGCTTGCGCCATCGTGAATTATCTCAACGTTCGTTACACCCACTAAAAATGCCTACTTAGCTATGATTTGACTAGTCTCTGCAATAATCCCCTATCAGTCTCGTCAATGTTCATCTTTTTTGATAGCTGTCACGTGC
The DNA here is from genome assembly GCA_900074745.1 of Lachancea mirantina. Lineage (NCBI taxonomy): Eukaryota > Fungi > Ascomycota > Saccharomycetes > Saccharomycetales > Saccharomycetaceae > Lachancea > Lachancea mirantina. The sequence goes on from LT598464.1 coordinate 217,861, forward strand.
TGAAATTGGTCATGTGATCATCCTCAATTCGAATATAAAAAGCTTCATTTCAATCAAAGTTGTCAATTTACTTTACACACTTTTTGTTTATGAAACCACGCAACTTTTCAAGTTTGCGAGTAGCATCTTCGAAGATCCACTGACCGTTTGACTTTAGATGGTGTTTGGATTCAAAGCGATGCTTAGAACATACTCATTGGGTTTGCTGCGTGTCTGCCGTTAAAGAACGGTATCGCACGTAGTTTTGATCGTTGAACAACGCTTTTTGGCTTTTCTTTAGGATCCGGTGGAACAGCTTTTTTATAGTTTTGTCGATGTCTTGAGCGTGCTACGCGCAGACGGTCGACTTGGCGTCGATTTTCTGTTGGAGAAGTTCCAAGAGAGCTGGGCCCCACTCTGGACGTCTCTTGTAGTATCCCAAAGAGTCTCCCATAGCGGTAATAGCATCGGAGAGGTCGCTTAGAATCTGCGGCTGCGAGTAGAAATCGTCTGCGAGAAAATCTTCTGCAACATTCCACATGTACGTTCTGATACTAAAGCATATGGCTTCGAACGGAGTGTCCAGCTTGAGCAGACACTGCCTTTCGGACCTGTAGAAGAGACCGCGCCCGTCGTCGAGGTCGCGCAGCGTCTTGGCGGCTATTGTGGTCGTGCTCTTGCCCTTGTCGTTGTCACTGGCGTGCAGTCTGTTGTGTAATTGGAACCCAAAATTGAGTCTGCACACAAGCCGTCCAGGCTTCTGGGTTTCGAAAAACTTATTCATCTTGGGCTTTAATTCCTGCTTGTAATGGGGGACCGGCTGATGAACAGCACTCAAGGGTCTTAGGAATTTTTCTCGGGCGTTGAACCCTGCTGTGGCAGTAAAGACTCCCGAGCATAGAACAAATTCATTGTTAAATTGTTTGCTTTCATTTGGCATCATAAGTAGCAAGTCTTCCTCAATCATCCGCGACAAGGCCAGAAGAAGCTCGTGGGCTCGTTTGGTCTTGGTGCATGTGACTAAAAATGGTGGATGGTTGGCATTCCTTTGCGAATCCGCTGCAATTGCGGATGCACTAGGAAAGAAGTCGACGTTTTGACACTTATAACGCGAGAATTTCAGGTCGTCGTCTGCCACCGCTAGTCATTTACCAGGATCGACCGGATGGAACTCTCGTAGAATTTTGTTGTGGAGTTCTCCCGCGTCGTTGCCGTTAGGCTCGCGAGTGATTTCAAAATACTCAGGATACCTTTTTAACAGAAATGAAACAACGTTCTCGTAGATATTGCAGAGGGTTTCGTCACAGTTTATGACGTCTTGTTCCGTGATTACAAGATCGCTTGCAAAAGCCGCGTTTCCGTCTTCTGATCGCTGCTGCTCGTGGTCCCCCCTGCGTGTTACCATTGCAGGATCCATGTGGCAAATAACGTCCATGTAATGACTTTTGATTATATTCCATTTTTCTTTGATACGTGCTTCATATGTGTTCTCAATCAAAAGCCATTCTTTCAAGAGAACAGGCCGCACACCCATTGTGGGCCTGTGAGCACCACCTTTGAAGGCCTTGTAAGGGTATGGTTTGGTTTGATTCCAAGTTTTATAGCCAGGTTCTTCAGACGCAGGAGAAACCTCGCGCATCGTCGCATTCGGTTCCCATCTCTCAGACCGCCGGACATCTCCTCTCGCATTCGCCGCGCTCACCTTAGAAGTACTCAAATCTCTGTAGAGGAGCCAAAGAACGGCTAACAAAACCGGGAACATCGTTTGCTTCCCTAATATAGTGCTAATGCTTATATCAATCATCGCGTCGAAGTATTGAAAGTCCTTTAACAAGTAGCAAGGCCGAGGGTCTCACAGGTCATCCATCACCTTCTTGAGTCGCCAGTATTATATATTCTCCCGGCCCGTGATTCCCGGGGAACAGCCGCGATGCGAGTTCATTGACCTGCTTAAAGGGGATCATTGAAAAAGGTTGCAAACCTAAAGTGCTAACTGATAACGGACTGTAACGCCGATAGCGAGTCTACCTTATAGTTTTCAAAATGAACTGTACGCTTAAGCGATTTCAATCATCTGTATACCGTTAGCAACGCTGCCGTTATCATTGCGGCGTGAATTTTGGAAAACTGAATTCTCTTTCGGAGGGGACAAGGGCCACGATCAAAACCGGTATATTCAATTTCCTTTCCAATAGTTCGTTCCGCCCTTGAACTACGTTGACAAAGCAACTTAGCGCATTGTACTGCTTGATTCCACCTTTTTGGGCTGGGGCATCGTCCGCATCGCCTCTTCTCATTTCCTTCTTGAAGATCTCTACTACCGTCACAGCTTTTTGCACGTGAGCGCCGTACGAATACAGAAGAATACTCTGGTGGGAGTCAGTACAGCGTTGTTGCAATTCAGCGACAAAGTCCTTGATCTGCGTGTTCTTGGAGACGTATTTCACGTAACTTTCCGCCAGGAGCTTTTCGCTCACCAAACTTCGCAAAACTTCCTTTTCTATATATTTGAAGCACTTGACCGTGTCCTTTGGGCTCAATTGAGTCGGTTTGCCCTCGAAGAATAGCATTCCGGCGCTACTCTTCGAATTCCGCGTGTCATGACTGAGGCCTTGCGGCTGTCTCTTCTGAGTCTCAGTCATATATTTCGATACCAGAAAGCGCGAAGGGCAACTGGCTTTATGGTAGTCGTTGAAAGGACTGTGTTCCTAGATACACTACCTTGTCGTTCAACTTCCGATTCAGCCGATAACGCTTTCGGATCCAGCTTGGTATTTACGGTCTATTGAATTCGAACCGATGAGCTCTCTATATACCATGGGACTTGAAAACGAATCATGTGCAGGTCTCGTATGACTGTTAACATCCACACATCTTACGTTTTCCGGTTACGATATTGTCACCCATACATTATGCAAGAATTCTCAATTCTGTGTTCCACAAAAACGATATCTAGAAAATACAAATGTGACGCGACGCACAAAGCTAAAACGAAAAATTTCAGAATACTCTGTCATCATGAACGAAAATCAGCAACTACTACCTGGTGCTGCCTGGGAACCTCTACCTCCTCTGTCCAGTCTCTCCAGTGTCTCGCTCACCGAAGAAAACGCTCGAAGCTCGAGGCTAGTTAGTTAACAGACTTAACTTCGTTTCCACATCAAGGAGAGCCTTTAAACATCCTATCAACAGTCTGAGTTCGAAATGGGAGGAGTCCGTGAAAAGAAAGCTGAGTACTTCTCCAAGTTGAGAGAGTACTTGGAAGAGTACAAGTCTGCGTTCGTTGTCGGTGTCGACAATGTGTCCTCGCAACAGATGCACGAGGTCCGTAAGGAGCTCAGAGGCAGAGGTGTCATTTTGATGGGTAAGAACACCATGGTGAGACGTGCCATCAGAGGTTTCATCTCTGAGTTGCCAGACTACGAAAAGTTGTTGCCTTTCGTCAAGGGCAACGTCGGTTTCGTTTTCACCAACGAGTCCCTAAAGGACATCAAGGAGGTCATTGTCTCCAACAAGGTCGCTGCTCCAGCCAGATCTGGTGCGGTCGCCCCAGAGGATATTTGGGTCAGAGCCGTCAACACCGGTATGGAACCAGGTAAGACCTCTTTCTTCCAAGCTTTGGGTGTCCCAACCAAGATTGCCAGAGGTACCATTGAAATTGTCTCTGACGTCAAGGTCGTTGAGGCCGGTAACAAGGTCGGTCCTTCCGAAGCCTCTTTGTTGAACTTGTTGAACATCTCTCCATTCACCTTTGGTTTGACTATTGTCCAAGTCTACGACAACGGCCAAGTGTTCCCAGTCAGCATCTTGGACATCACCGATGACGAGTTGGTCTCCCACTTCGTCAGCGCTGTCTCCACCATCGCTTGCGTCTCCTTGGCTGTCGGTTACCCAACTTTGCCATCTGTTGGTCACTCTGTCATCAACAACTACAAGGACTTGCTTGCCGTTGCTGTCGCTGCCAACTACATTTACCCCGAAATCGAGGAGTTGGCTGACAGAATTGCTAACCCTGACAAGTACGCTTCTGCTGCTCCAGTTGCTTCTGCTGCTGCTGCTTCCTCTGACGCTCCAGCTGAAGAGGCTGCTGCTGAGGAAGAAGACGAGTCTGACGACGACATGGGCTTCGGTTTGTTCGACTAAGCAGTCTCGCATGCTAGTATTTAAAATTTTACTCGTTATGTATTTGAGAATGTCTTGTGTTTCGTTAAGCTATTCCACTGTTTTACTGGTGGGACCAACTAGGGCTATGGGCCCTTTTAGGTTATTCATATTTCGATTTTCATTGTGTAGTAGTTGTTTATATGTTTAGTTGACAGAATCTGACATTGTGTGCAAGCAACAAAGACTCTGCGACACTATAAATGAAAACGCAAACTTTGACCATGTAACTTCTTGCATCAACAAATCCACAAGTACCTAAGACTCTTACAATGCTGCAAGATCCTTCTGAGCGACAACCTATCCGTCTCGTTTACAACACTGCAGATAAAAACTTCCAAACTAATCGAGCAAATGATGTCAAGCGTTCTATACTCCGAAAAATTCGGCAAAACTGTTGGTCACAATCCACCATCTCTGAGAGACATCCATGGAGTACAAACACTGAGCTTATTAATGAAAGAAGTACGGTAAAGGAAAAATCTGTTGTGTTTGACGTTGATTCTAGTAATGCCAGTATTCTGCGGTGCTCCATAAATTCTTCAATGAAACCCTCGGCTTTCCGTGACGGTGAATCGTACCAAAAATCAAGCACTACTAGAAAACGCTCGGCTGACAAGAAAACAAATCTCAACATTCTCAACGGGTCTTTGTCAATCTTTCTGGCTGGTGACGATCGTTCAGAAATGAGGTTTTCAGTCCATGACTACCGGAAGAGGATAACTTCAGCCGCCTTGCAAAAAGCCGTTGAGAACACTACAACGATTTCAAATGCAATTAAAAGTACCGACCAGCTAATTCACGTACTACACTCTTATTGTGAGAAGAACGCCGCCGGTGGGAATTCTGGAGACGCCAACGGATCGAACAAATTTTCTTCCGCAAAAAAGGCAGATGGCGTCCCACAGCTTCAAAGCCTGGCCACCCGCATTTTAGAAACGCATGTTTTGCAATTTGTTAGTTCCGACAAAGTGTCCTGTTTTAACAGCGCCCTCGAACGTCTGAGCGAGTGGCGTAGCAGTGAAGGGTACTGGAAACGAAGAAAAGCAAGAGCAGGGTCGAGTCAGAGCCGCATGGAACTCCATAGCGTTCCGCCAACCCTTCTTGAGTCTCTAGAGTTTCAAATCGAGGTCTCGGCGGGCAAAAAAACAACCCCTCGCAACGAAATTGCAGTTCTCGAGCTTCTCACTCAAACGTATGCCATTCAACTCTTGCAGACCAAAAAATTACTCCAAGCCGTAATCGAGACGCTTGAAATCACAGAAACAGCAGAATTTTGTGACCATCAGTTGGTCCTTGCATGCGTCGAGGGCCTTCTCATGAGCTCTGTTTCGAGCAATAACGCAGAATTGGTTGTCGGACTAGATCGCATAATCAAGACAATTGTTTATCGGGACCCAACGCGGTGCCGGGCCACAGAAAAATGGTGTATTTACTTGGCGAAAAAACTGGCTAATGATTATAGCATTGCTCGCTTATTCGTGGAGGAGGTCCGCGATATTTGTGCTACGGTGAACGATACGCCCAGCTGGCTCACTATTTTCAATACTGACAGGCCAACAGGTGCCATCGCGTCACGTGACAGCACAAGTACTTATGGCAACGAAACTCGAGGAACAACACGCCGAAGTGCCACTCAAAACACGGTTCTCTTGTCACTCGCCGATGCTGACACCGACTTAGGAAATGACGACGGACTCAAGCAATGGTTGCACCACGCGCGTGTCTCGCTTTCGCAAAACGTGCGCGAACACTTACAGGGCCACGTATCGAGTAGATCACGTGTTTTACGTAAGGCCTGCCGCGTTAAGCGGAAAGCCAGCAAGGCGATAGACGCTGCTAGGACCCACAGGGGTCCTATTAGCTTTCTGCGGGATCTCGTTGGGAAAACCAAGAGGCACCAGCCCACTCCGCCCCCAGAGATTCGCTCCGTGTGGCACCAGCGGCCCGCGCCGGACACTACCTATTTTTGCGACAACACTACTTACAGCGATGTGGTCATCAAACCCAGCCGTTGCGCATACCTACGTCAAAAAAAGGACAGATTCATGTTTGTGTTTTTTGGCGAGGAGAAATGGGGCTAGATATTAAACAAGGACGAAACGCTTTTAAACATGCGAATTAAGGACTCAAAAATCAAAACAATTTGCTTTCATTCATAGACACTAAGGACAGTGCTTGATAGTTTTTTATTTACGGATAATCAAAAAAAGAGAATACTTAATCAACTATAGGCATTCTGCTCTGAGCCTTGAAGTTATACTTGTTCATAGCCTAAGCACTTGTCATCTCTCTTAAGAGATTTTTACACTAAAGGTGTGACGCAAAAGCGATGATAAAACTTGACGATGCCTTACTACGACACCAGATTACGTCTTAGGACAATTTGAATATGTTCAAGAAACAATTCTCAAGTGGCTGGGAGGACCTATTCCTCATCTGAACCGTTGATTGTAACCGGGCCCATGAAATTAAGAATTCGTGAAAAGTAACACAATTCCATCAATTCGTCAATGCCTTAACCCTAAATTTGCCAGTCTTAAAGCGATAACAGAGAACGATAGCACTGTCTTTTATCACTTTTCAAGCTCAACGCGTCTTCCCTTACACAAATCTGTTCACTACCAACGGGCCATCATTCTAGATCTCTATCGTAGGCGTGTTGCATGACGACTCTGCACTGACTACAGCTTTTTTGCGGGCACGGATGCCCCCTTCTCGTATCTCCGCCGCTGAAGCTGACTTTCTTCCCTGTTTCGCAAGCGAATGTAGGGCGGAATAAACGTGGCTTTCGTCGCTGATAAGAAAAGCTATTTAATTAACGCGTATACAACGCGTGAAAAACAAAGGCTGCTAACGTGGAACCAACGAGGATTTGCGGGGAACGTCCAGACATCGCACAGGGATCGCTTTCGCAAATCGTTCAACTCGAGCACAAAGCTCTCTGCTGAAGAGAGGAAGACTATCGGTTTTTCAATCCAAGATTTGATCTTCTCATAAACAAGCAGACGTCTGCGCGTGCTATGTTCAGGCGCTTTCCGCACCGATTCTTGGCCAGATGCTACGGAACAGGTCCTATCTACGGGAACCACAATAACAACTTCCGCACTACGACGCGGCAGGGAGCTTACGGGAGCACAGAAGTGCTGAACAACGACCTCTTGTCGACTTCGATCCCCACCGTGCCCCTCGAATTCGAAGTGATCAACGAGCACACGTGCCCATGGACTAGACGACACCCGGTGATCATTTTACACGGGCTATTTGGCAATCGAGCCAATAATAGGACCATCGCACGGTACTTGAACGAGCAATTGGAACGGGACGTCTACCTGCCGGACCTACGCAACCATGGACTGTCGCAGCACATCGGGCGGCACGACTACCCGTCGATGGCTGCCGACGTAGAGCGGTTTATCGCAGAAAAGATGCCCGAGGACGACGTGAAGCCGATCATCGTTGGCCACTCGATGGGCGCGAAAGTCGCGATGAGCGTGGTCCTGCGAAAACCAGAGCTGTGTTCGATGCTCGTGAGCATCGACAACGCGCCGGTCGCAACGGCTCCGACGACCGCATTCCCCAGGTACGTGCGCAAACTGCTCGAGATCATCGCGTCGCCCAAGGTGCAGACACTGCGCGACGCAGAGATGTCGCTGCGCGAGATCGAGCCCAGCCCCGTAATCCGGCAGTTCCTACTGACGATTCTCCAGCGCTGCAAGGACGAGAAAACCGGCGAGACCCGGTTTCGGTCGCGGATCCCGCTGGGAATCTTGAACGACGCCATTGTCAAGGGGAATATCGCCAACTGGGAGTTCAATCCCTGGGTCCACCGGTGGGAAGGTCCTGCGCTGTTCATCCGGGGCACGCGGTCGCATTACATTGCAGACGAGTTCCTCGCGGACATCGGCCGGTTCTTCCCGCGGTTCGAGGTCGAGGACATCGACGCAACCCACTGGGTGAACACGGAGCGGCCCAAGGACTGCAGCGACCTGATCGCACGGTTTGTCGAGAGACATGAGGACGAGTAGTAGTCCGGTGACCGGTGCCAGCTCCATCGTACAAAACGATACAATAACACTCTATTCCGTTTTACGCCCCGCCGTGGCAGGACGTCCCGCGCTGCGATCACCTGAGAATCTCCCCAGGACCCAAGCGGAAAACACCCGTCCCTTCTTGTACAGTCCACCTTCTCTGTCTTTTAATGTATTTGTCCTATTGAACTTTCTTTGGCCTCCACCAATCCACCACGGGCTTGATAACCAAGGAAGTTCCCTACCCGTTCGCTACCCAGTAACTACATACGACAAAACGCGCCCGGCCTCCGTTCGTACGAAGGCTATTTTTATCGCAGACCTTGTTTCTTCTACCCTTCATTACAAACTTGTCCCGAAACAAATTACTCAGCTCCGTGCTTCAGTCATAACACAAGCCCATCAACGAGTTCGGACCTAGCTCAAGCGTTACTTTTACTTCTGCACAACACTATCGCTACAAACACGCGTGTTCAGACCTCCGACAAGTTCCCGTTTTACGTATTGACAAGGTTTTAACCGCCAACGTTGAATACGCGAGAACAAGGACATTTTTAGTTGATCTCGGACCGACCAGGTGACAAGATCTAGGTATGTTGAACTAACAGCTCTCAAATGAGCACACTAGCTCCCTCGAGGCCCTCGAGAAGTAGGTTTTAAAGATTTTCGTGCGCATCAGACACGTCGAAACATGATTTGCCCCTTCGAGACGGCTTACTTTTCGCTATGGAGACACTCAAGACGCGACTCGACCAAGGATGGGAAAAGGAAAAAAAGACGAAGAGAAAGCGAAAAGTGCAGTCACGTGACTCTTTCAGCGAATATTTTTGGTTACTTCGCGTTCTGGAGTCACGTGTGTGAGAATTAAGCATGGCCTTCTGGAAGAGAGAAATGAGAAATGAGAAATGGGACGGAGTTAGAAGCAAAAGCTTCTGTGCTACTTCGGTTTACGGAAGGAGTGAGTGCTACAATGGCGATAAGGGCGATGGTGATGGTCAATTTACCCGTTTTCGAATGGAGGTAAGGAGCCTGAGCCAGATGAGCTCCGTCCGACGTGACTTTCAGTGCTTCCCGCACTGGCTGTGGTGTCGTGATGTCATGAGGACAAGCGGTGTCCACTGTGTGTGCACACTGTGGGTGTGTGAAGGAATCTGAAATGTATCGGGCCCAACGTGCAGTCAGATGCAGGTCAAGCATAGCAACCGTTCCAGCCCTTCCTGCCCCATCCATCCAACCAGGTACTCTCAGCACGACCACAGGCTCGCGCGTAGAGCAACCGGGAGCGGATCCTCAATTCCGCAGCAGCTCCGTTTTTCTTTTTCCTTAAGGCCGTCGATTTCTGATCCCTTCAGGAATTTTTAGCAGGACACGAAACTCGGCTCTCATCACAGGAAGTAAAAAAAATTTTTCGTGTTGCGGGAAGGCTTTTCTTTTTCTTGCACTCGCGATTTGGCCGTCCGTGAACCAGATTTGGCATTGCGCATCTTCGTTTGTCCGATCTGGCACTTGCCAATATAATAGCAGCAAGGCTTGGCTTGGTTTAGTGCTTTTAGCGTGCGAATTTCGAAAAAGTTAGGCTCAAGAAGACTCCAACGTGGATCTGGTGCTAGTTTCTCAGAAAAACGGGATCTTGAACTCGACGCTTTTCATCCACTTTCGCTTTTTTTCCTATTCCCGCGCAAGGATCTCCCGTCTTTAGGCGAATTTCGATCCGTGTCGCTTGTTCAGTTTCGAGAATCAGATTCAAAATCTTTGAGACCTTTGAGGAAGATATACAGTGTGCTAGGGATTTACGTTTGACTTACTAACCAGTGTTTGTACAGGAAGTACCATCACCATGTCTTACAACGATCCGAATCAACAATACTACGATCCGAACGGGTACCCGCAGCACGGCCAAGATCCAAACGCGGCCGGCGCGGATCCTTACCAGGGCTACGAACAACAGCCTCAATATGACGAGTACGGCAACCCAGTCTACGCGCAGGACCCATACGGCGCAGACGGTGCCCACTACGATCCAAATGCGGCTGAGTTCTACAACCAGCAAGGCTACGATCCTGAACAGATGGAGTACAGCAACGGTGCTGCTTACTACGAGCAGCCTCGTGGCATGGGTCATGATCCAGAAAATTTTTCTGATTTCAGCTACGGGCCTCCTGCCACTCCAGGCTACGAAGGTTACAACGTTCCTAACAACGGGAATTACACGCCCTCTCAGATAAGCTACGGTGATCCTAGATCCTCCGGCGCTTCGACCCCCATATACGGAGGCGAGGGCTTCGACTCTTCGGCCATTGCCATGGCTTTGCCCAACGACCCTTACCCAGCGTGGACCGCTGACAACCAGTCTCCCGTGACTATCGAACAAATCGAAGACGCTTTCATTGACTTGGCCAATAGATTTGGTTTCCAAAGAGATTCGATGAGAAACCAGTTTGATCATTTCATGGTCTTGTTGGATTCCAGAGCTTCCAGAATGTCTCCACAGCAAGCTTTGCTTTCGTTACATGCCGATTACATCGGTGGTGACACGGCTAACTACAAGAAATGGTACTTTGCTGCTCAATTAGATATGGACGATGAGGTCGGCTTCCGTAACATGAGCTTGGGTAAACTGTCCCGCAAAGCCAGAAAGGCCAAGAAGAAGAATAAGAAAGCTATGGAAGAAGCCAATGCAGAGGACACTGAGGCGACTTTGAATCAATTGGAGGGCGATAATTCTCTGGATGCCGCTGACTTCAGATGGAAGGCAAGAATGAACAAACTTTCTCCTCTTGAAATGGTTCGTCACATAGCTCTTTACCTGTTGATCTGGGGTGAAGCTAACCAAGTCAGATTTACCTCTGAATGTTTGTGTTTCTTGTACAAGTGTGCCACCGATTATTTGGAGTCACCTTTGTGTCAACAGCGCACAGAGCCCATGCCAGAAGGTGATTACTTGAACAGAGTGATCACTCCTTTATACCGCTATATCAGATCTCAAGTCTATGAAGTCGTTGATGGTAGATTTGTTAAACGTGAAAGGGATCATAACAAGGTTATTGGTTACGATGATGTGAACCAACTTTTCTGGTACCCAGAAGGTATTGCAAAAATCATTTTCGAAGACGGTACAAGGTTGATTGATCTTCCTGCTGAAGAACGTTACCTCAGATTGGGTGATGTTGTCTGGGACGATGTTTTCTTCAAGACCTACAAAGAAACCCGTTCCTGGTTCCATCTCATTACGAACTTCAACCGTATCTGGATCATTCACATTTGTATCTGGTGGATGTACGCTGCTTACAGTGCCCCAACCTTTTACACGCATAACTATCAACAGCTGAGAAACAATAAGCCAGTTGCGGCTTATAGCTGGGCATCTTGCGCCTTGGCTGGTACCGTCGCTTGTATTATTCAGATTGTTGCCACGATCTCGGAGTGGTTTTTCGTCCCAAGAAAGTGGGCTGGTGCTCAGCATCTTTCCCGTCGTTTTTGGTTTTTGATGGTCATCCTAGCAATCAACCTCGGCCCAATCATTTTTGTGTTTGCGTATGATCCGATCAATGTTGTTTCTAAGGCTGCTCATGTTGTTGCTGTGGTCATGTTCTTTGTCAGTTTGGCAACCATCATCTTTTTCTCCATCATGCCACTTGGCGGTCTATTCACGTCTTACATGAAGAAATCTTCGAGGCGTTATGTTGCTTCGCAAACTTTCACTGCTTCCTTCGCACCTTTGGAAGGACTTAACATGTGGATGTCTTTTCTAATGTGGACTGCTGTCTTTGCCGCCAAGTTTTCCGAATCATACTACTTTTTGATTTTGTCTTTAACAAATCCTATCAGAGTTTTGAGCACGACCGAAATGAGATGTACCGGTGAGTACTGGTGGAATAATGTTCTTTGTAAGCAGCAAACCAAGATTGTTTTGGGTTTGATGTTGGCCACTGACTTCATTTTGTTCTTTTTGGATACTTACATGTGGTATGTGATTTGTAACATGCTGTTCTCTGTGGGGAGATCTTTTTACTTGGGTATCTCTATCCTCACTCCATGGAGAAACATTTTCTCAAGATTGCCAAAGAGAATCTACTCTAAAATTCTCGCTACCACTGATATGGAGATCAAGTACAAACCTAAGGTCTTGATTTCTCAAGTTTGGAATGCAATTGTTATCTCAATGTACAGAGAACATCTTTTGGCAATTGATCACGTTCAGAAACTATTATACCACCAGGTGCCCTCCGAAATTGAGGGCAAGAGAACATTGAGAGCTCCAACCTTTTTCGTTGCTCAAGATGACAACAATTTCGAGACCGAGTTTTTCCCAAGAGATTCGGAAGCTGAACGTCGTATCACATTCTTTGCGCAATCTTTGGCAACCCCTATTCCAGAACCTCTCCCCGTGGACAACATGCCTACATTTACCGTTTTGACGCCTCATTATTCTGAGAGAATTCTACTGTCGTTGAGGGAGATTATTCGTGAAGATGATCAGTTCTCTAGAGTGACTTTATTGGAATATTTGAAGCAACTTCATCCTGTGGAATGGGATTGCTTTGTCAAGGACACTAAGATTTTAGCCGAAGAAACAGCTGCGTTTGAAGGAGCCGAAGAAGACCCTGAGAAGGAGGAAGAAGGACTGAAGTCTCAAATCGATGACTTGCCATTTTACTGTATCGGATTTAAATCTGCCGCTCCAGAGTACACTTTGAGAACCAGAATTTGGGCCTCTCTAAGATCTCAAACTTTGTACAGAACCGTGTCTGGTTTCATGAACTACGCCCGGGCAATCAAACTTCTGTATCGTGTTGAAAATCCAGAAATTGTTCAAATGTTTGGAGGCAATGCTGAAGGTTTGGAAAGAGAGTTGGAAAAAATGGCGAGAAGAAAGTTTAAGTTTTTGGTTTCGATGCAGAGATTGGCTAAGTTCAAGCCTCATGAGCTCGAAAACGCCGAGTTTCTTTTAAGAGCCTACCCTGATCTACAGATCGCTTACTTGGATGAAGAACCACCTTTGAACGAAGGCGATGAGCCAAGAATTTACTCTGCCTTGATTGACGGTCACTGTGAGATCCTAGAGAACGGCCGTAGACGTCCAAAGTTCAGAGTTCAATTGTCAGGCAATCCTATTTTAGGTGACGGTAAGTCCGATAACCAAAACCATGCGATGATTTTCTACAGAGGTGAATACATTCAATTGATTGATGCCAACCAAGACAACTACTTGGAAGAATGTTTGAAGATCAGATCCATTTTGGCTGAGTTCGAGGAACTCAACGTCGAACAAATTAACACGTACGCGCCAGGCTTGAAGTATGAGGAACAGACTACAAATCACCCAGTTGCCATTGTTGGCGCCAGAGAGTATATTTTCTCCGAAAACTCTGGTGTTTTGGGTGACGTGGCTGCTGGTAAAGAACAGACTTTTGGTACGCTTTTCGCTCGTACATTGGCCCAAATTGGTGGTAAACTTCACTATGGTCATCCTGATTTTGTGAACGCTTTGTATATGAACACCAGAGGTGGTGTCTCCAAGGCTCAGAAGGGGTTGCATTTGAATGAAGATATTTACGCCGGTATGAATGCTGTTTTGCGTGGTGGTCGTATCAAACATTGTGAGTACTACCAATGTGGTAAGGGTAGAGATTTGGGTTTCGGAACAATTTTGAATTTCACAACCAAAATTGGGGCTGGTATGGGTGAGCAAATGCTTTCGCGTGAGTACTATTACCTAGGTACCCAACTGCCTCTTGACAGATTCCTATCGTTCTACTATGCTCACCCTGGTTTCTTTTTGAACAATTTGTTCATTCAATTATCTTTGCAGCTCTTCATGCTTACTTTGCTAAACTTGAATGCACTCGCTCATGAATCTATTATGTGCATCTACGACAAAAATAAACCATTGACGGACATCTTATACCCGATTGGCTGCTACAACTTTTCTCCGGTTGTTGACTGGGTTAGACGGTATACACTCTCTATTTTCATTGTGTTCTTCATCGCCTTCATCCCTATTGTGGTGCAAGAACTGATTGAGCGTGGCGTTTGGAAAGCAACGCAGAGATTTTTCAGACACTTGCTCTCCTTATCTCCTATGTTCGAAGTGTTTTCCGGTCAAATTTATTCGGCCTCGCTTTTGAGCGACCTCACTGTCGGTGGTGCCCGTTATATCTCCACTGGCCGTGGTTTCGCAACCTCGCGTATTCCATTCTCGATTCTATATTCCCGTTTCGCTGGCTCGGCCATTTACATGGGTTCCAGACTAATGCTCATGCTACTGTTTGGTTCAGTTGCTCACTGGCAAACACCTTTATTGTGGTTTTGGGCTTCTCTAACGGCCTTGATGTTCTCTCCATTTATTTTCAACCCTCATCAGTTCTCATGGCAAGACTTTTTCCTTGACTACAGAGACTACATTAGATGGCTTTCGAGGGGAAACAACAAATACCACAAAAACTCATGGATTGGATATGTTAGAATGTCTAGGTCTCGTGTCACTGGTTTCAAGCGTAAGCTTGTTGGCGACGAGTCTGAGAGGACTGCGGGTGATGCAGCAAGGGCTCACAGAAGTAACATGATTCTAGCTGACATTATTCCCTGTGCTATTTACGCTGCAGGCTGTTTCGTTGGATTCACTTTCATTAACGCTCAAACCGGTGTCCAAAACACTTCTCCTGTGAACTCCACTCTTCGTGTTATCATTTGTACATTGGCTCCGATTGCGGTTGACATGGGTGTTCTATTCTTCTGTCTTGGATTGTCCTGTTGCTCGGGTCCTCTGTTCGGAATGTGCTGTAAGAAGACTGGCTCAATCATGGCTGGCTTCGCACACGGCGTTGCTGTTGTTGTCCACATTGTTTTTTTCATTGTAATGTGGGTACTAGAAGGTTTTAGCTTTGCCCGTATGTTGGCAGGTGTTGCGACATGTCTCTACTGTCAGAGATTGATCTTCAAGATTATCACTGTGTTCATGCTCACGCGTGAATTCAAGAATGACCACGCCAACACCGCATTCTGGACTGGTAAATGGTACGGCGCTGGTTTGGGTTACATGGCTTGGACCCAACCTTCCCGTGAGTTCTGTGCTAAGATAGTTGAATTGTCTCATTTTGCTGGTGACTTTGTTCTGGGGCACATTATTTTGTTTTGCCAGTTGCCTGTGCTGTGTATTCCCATGATTGACAAGTTCCATTCCATTATGCTGTTTTGGTTGAAACCATCTCGTCAAATTCGTCCACCAATTTACTCATTGAAGCAAACACGTTTGCGGAAGCGGATGGTCAGAAAGTATTGCTCGCTGTACTTTTTGGTTCTTGCCATTTTTGCCGCTTGTATTATTGGTCCAGCCGTGGCTTCGAGCCACGTTGGTAGTAATTTGGGTTCGACATTGACGGGAACTTTCCAAAACTTGGTTCAACCAAGACACCAAAACAACAACGATACTGGTTCTCAAATTTCTACCTACTTGAGTCACTACTATACGCACACTCCAAGTATAAAGTCTTACTCAACCATTGCATGAAGCTGATCAGCGAAGGCGGGTGACTTTGTCTTCTTTCATGTCATCTTCGAATTAAATTTTGTATTTTTATTTTGTACAGTTGATATCCTTGGACTTATATATATATCAAAAACAATCGCTTTATGGATATGATACTAACTCATGTTCCTTTCTTAGTTTCCGATTTGTCTTCTAAATGGTGTTTTGCCTAACAGCGTGTCAGTTCGTGACAAAATGATATCTGAATAAAAAGCCAACAACGTCGTGAACACAAACACAAAGCTCTGACAACACCAAAACCATCACAGTCTTTATCTTCAATAGAAAACTTTCGCTAAGATCACTCATATTTGCTATGGCCATCTTGAGATTTCTATCAAACCTTTTAGCCCTTGCAGCCTTTTTGACTTGCATTATAATCAATGCTGAGGAATTTAAAATTGGCTCTCTGCAAGACTTTCAAGCTGTTGAACATTTGGCACCGATAGAAACGGTCGGATCGAAATTCTTTAATTCAGAAACTGGAGAGCAGTTCTTCATTAAGGGTATCGCATATCAACCGACCGATCCGGACGCTATAATAAAACAAGATTCAAAATATCTAGACCCTTTGGCAGATTCAACAATGTGTACAAGGGATATTCCACGTCTTATGGAACTCGGAATCAATACCATCAGAGTTTATTCCATCAATCCAGAACTGTCGCATGATTTCTGCATGGAAAAATTGGTTAACAGTGGAATTTATGTGCTCATTGATTTATCGGAACCCGACTTGTCAATCTCAAGAGGCCAACCTAATTGGAATGTGGAAACTTTCGAGAGATACAAAAAAGTCGTTGATTGCATGCAAGGCTATTCTAATGTGTTGGGTTTTTTTGCGGGAAATGAGGTTACTAACGACATAACTAATACTGACGCATCCCCGTTCGTGAAGGCTTCGATCAGGGATATAAAAGAACATATAAGAAACCAAGGATATCGCCAGATTCCGGTTGGATATTCTACTAACGATGACATTGATACACGACAAAATTTAGCAGATTACTTTGTGTGCGGTGAGTCGTCAGTAGATTTCTACGGAATTAATATGTACGAGTGGTGCGGTTATTCATCATACGGTTCAAGTGGTTACCAAGAGAGAACTGCTGAGTTCAAGGATTATCCGGTCCCCATATTTTTCTCCGAATTTGGATGCAATCTAGTCAAACCTCGTCCCTTTACCGAAATCGAAGCGCTTTACGGGAAACATATGTCCAAAGTATGGTCAGGCGGTCTAGTGTACATGTACTTTGAAGAAGAAAACGACTACGGTGTTGTGAGAATAATTTCTGATACTGAAGTTGAAAAGCTAGAAGACTTTGACTATTTACAGCAGGAATTTAAATTAGTCAATCCAAAAGGCATCAGGAAAGAAGATTACGCAAAGAGTGTTTCGAAACATGACGAAATACACTGTCCTAATCTCAACGATAAATGGAAAGCTGCTAAAGAGCTACCACCAACTCCTGATAAGTCGAAATGTTCTTGTTTAGATGAGACCCTCCCGTGTCTTGCGCAAAAATTGGAAAGTTCCGAAAAATACAAGGAATACTTTGATTATGTTTGCGGGAAAGTGGATTGTTCAGATATTATGGCAGACGGACAAAATGGTAGATATGGAGAGTTCGCTGATTGCAGTACAAGCCAAAAATTGGCGCTTCAAATAAGCAAAATGTTTTGGCAAAATGGCGGTAAAGGAAGAACGTGCCCAATTTCGGATAATTCCATTAATTTCAACATAGGAGCGTCGCTGCAAGGCAAGTCGGAATGCAGGGCGCTTGTTCAAAACGTGGAAAACAGATTTAAAAAACATCTGTCTGACAAAAACCACGATAAGGGAAAGACCTCCGGCGCTGAAAGGTCAGCACCTTACCAGTCCAGTATTTTTTGGCCTGTGACAGTCTTCATTTTAACGTTCATAACAACATTATTTCTATAGATAGAAAGAAATTGACAGCGCTATAATAACTGCCCTGGGTTGGTACTATTATTTGTTAAATTGTGGATAGGTGTGGAAGAAGAAGAAGGGCATCAATCTCTTATGTTTTTTTTGTCGCTAAATCGGTTTCATCTTCCACCTTAATGGACCTTTTCGACAACAAGTTTTGAAGGCATGTGTATATCTCGAATTGCTGTACAAAATGGAAGAATATTGACAAGGTATTTTGGTGGAGTAAATTCGTATCGCATCAAATTCGACTGTTAGAATTGTCGAGTAAATCATTAATCTTTTTCTTTCTTGGGCCCCCAATTGACCCCCAAGAAACCTTTACGTGGGGGTAAGCTGACCTTCGGCTTGATGAAATAGTATCTTTTTTCGCCTGGAACATCCATATACATGGATATGACATCCGGCACGTAACTTGTTTCTGATTGGCGAGCTTCCACGTGTACCAAAGCTAGTTTGGCCTTGGATTCGACATGAAAGCGCATGTAGTGATGTTCTTTCCCATCCCTACCAATTCTGCGCACAGAAGAAATGGGACGGTTTCTTGTCCATCTGTCGTCTGTCAGAAGCTCACCGTAAGCCTTCAAACGTTCTTTGTGAGATTCCGAGTCCTGGCATTGGAGCAGTTGTCTGGCCGCTGGGTCTGTTTCTACAACAGAAACGGCTCTATTGAACATACGAGTGTCCCCAGAAGGCGAAAACAGTTCAGAAAGGATCAAGTAAATGACCAGACCTGCTAGTCCAGAGGCTCCAACGACTAATACTCCCGAGACTGCAAACGTTGAAAAAGCTTTAAATTTGGCCCAAATCGAAATCTTCTTTTTCTTAGCTTGGCCAGAGCCTGATGAGCTCCCACTACTGTTCCCAGTAGCCCGTGCGTTAAACGTCGAGTAGCTATTTGTCTGGCCAACGATATGTATATTATTTGTGGGTTTAAACGAAGCAATGGGCTTCAACCACACATCCTGGCGCCCAAACTGTAGTCCGCCATTGTATAAGCCCTTGTTTTGGACCTTTTTCAGCAAGAGAGACCTCAACATTCTGGAGATATGGATCTCGTTCTTGTCTATGATTCGTGGTATTTTTGTTCATCGTCGTCATATTTAGGGAAGTATTTAAGAAGCATGAAATTTCTTCAATAAAGATACGCTATGATGGTTGCCAAACCATCATCTTTCAGTGGTCTTCTATGCCCCTTTAGTGCAATGGTTAGCATACATTTTTCCGGTGGATGTGATCCGGGTTCGAGTCCCGGGAGGGGCTAATCAGATCTTGGCCGCAAGATTAGTTTTTTGATAGATTTACATATTTCAGAGTTATAGAACTTGGACAATGATTACACTTGGAGTAGTTTCTTTCCGTCAAGCGTTACACCCGCCTACCAATTACACTCACGAGATTGTTAGCCGTTTATATTGTACTGCAGAACTCGTGAATGACGTACATGATGATATTTATTATGTGACTTATGCACCCATACATCAGCTATTCATTTCTTTCATGAAACTACACCCAGACATTATAAAGTTATCGCGACTTGTAAATTAAAATATTTATCTTGGTTTGAGTCGGTGAGTATACTGGTACGCTGTCCTCGCATCGGTGTCGGCATCTACGTCCGTGGCGGCCTGCTCGCTGGCACGCCTGGAAGAAGGTTCCCTAGGCTCGCGAGTTCGTCCCTCCGCAGGAAGCCTCCAGCGGCATTGGCCTGAGTCCCCGTAGGACGTCCTGGTACCAAACCGGCGCGCGGGTGTGAGCGCAGGCAGGGGACGGGCCCCCCTGCCTGCCTACGCACTCGGTAGGACTCGGTTGGCTTCCGCGCTGTAGCTCGCTGGCCTCTGGCAGCTTCGACAACGGACAATCAACCAGGTCAAATACAATTTATCACTGACGGGTGAAGTGATACGTAGCGCAAGAAGCCTCAGACGGTAATAACATAATGGCTAAGCAATCTCTAGGTATGTTTGCAGACGAAAGAATCACATCAATGAGCTGAGAAATGGTGGAAATGAGCGGATCGAGCAGTGTGTGAGTGCAAGCAGTTTGAATATTGAGAAATGAGAGTGGGTGTGGATTCGAGATGTGAAACCAATGACTTGAACCAAGTTGTGGAACCAAGGTATAGATAACGATGCGGACCGGCTGTATTACATTGGGTTTCAAGGTTAGACAATGTTATCGAATCCATGGTAAGCACGCGCGAACCTGGTTAAGACGCCCGCCAACCGCTTTGCACCTCTGAGCTTTGTCCCAGCAACAAGATACTAACAAGTTTCAGACGTTTCCTCCGACAGAAGAAAGGCCAGAAAGGCCTACTTCACCGCTCCTTCTTCTGAGCGTCGTGTGTTGATGTCCGCTCCTTTGTCTAAGGAGTTGCGTGCCCAATACAACGTCAAGGCATTGCCAATCAGAAAGGAAGACGAAGTTTTGGTTGTCAGAGGTTCCAAGAAGGGCCAAGAGGGCAAAATCTCCTCCGTTTACAGATTGAAGTTTGCCGTCCAAATCGACAAGTTGACCAGGGAGAAGGTGAACGGTGCCTCCGTTCCAATCAACCTACATCCATCCAAGCTTGTCATCACTAAGTTGCACTTGGACAAGGACAGAAAGGCTTTGATCGAAAGAAAGGGCGGTAAATTGGAATAAGCGTGTTTCAATCCAATTCTACCATTTAAACAAGCTTCTATATAAATGTAATTTACATTACCTCGACATCTTCATAAGACGAGTAGAGGAATGGTCGTTCCTCAGGCTAGTCACGTGCTCCTTCTGCTCTTGTTATTCGTCCCCAGATTCTTAAAGTTTAACAAGCCAGGAAATGGAACAATGACGAAATATAGTGATAAGAACTAAAACTCACGGCAAACTAGAGCGAGATATTGTAGTGGAATGAGCGATGAAATGACCCTTAAAGAGGGCTTTGCGCGAAAGAGTGAGGTCGAAAGCGTAGAACATGCGGAAACTTTGAGTATAACTACGGGGAATCACATGGCAAGAACCCGTAGAAGATGGTCGAGAAGCTCGCAAGATAAAAGGCATAAGGGACAAAATCTGGCAGATAATGTGCACGAGGCAGTCACATTTGATTACATATCACCTGGACAACTGTACTCTACGGAATCCGGGCGTCTTTTCCATGCGGGTAAGATTTTGGTCGTTTTAGTAGGCCTTCCAGCGACGTCCAAGACATTGCTGTCGGTTGCAATAACCAGGTACACCAAGTGGCTAGGTGTACGTACATGGTCGTTCCACGTTTCTGAGTACAGAAGGAGAATGGCAGGTGTGGGGCTTGAGGAGTTCCCAATTGACTATTTTTCGGCCAGGCCGCAAACAGCTGAGGGCAGCAAAGTGAGAAATCAAATTTTGGATCAAGTATCGAAGGACATGCTTGCTTATTTTAAGGAAGGAAAGGGCCAATTAGCCGTTTATGATGCGTTAAACATTCTGGCCGAAGAACGAGTGCAGCTGAACCAGCAATTCATGGAGATGGGTATCAAAGTTTTGTTCATAGAGTCGGTAATGAACGATTCTGAGTTGATTAAGCATAACGTAGAACAGGCATCGAAGTCTGCAGACTACGTTGGATGGTCCAAGGAGAACGCGATAGCTGACTACGTGCATCGCATTAAAATCAACAAGCAATTATATGAGCCCATGACTCGCGAAGAACAACTGAGTTACGTCAAATACATCAATTTCGGAGAACAGCTAATCGTCAATAACAATCATTTCGGGTATCTGGTCAATAAGATTGTGTTTTTCCTCATGAACTTGGGGGAAAAGAAGGGCTGTGTCTATTTTGCCCGCTGTGGTACCAGTAAGGACGACAAATATATTAGGGACGAAGTACTCAACGAAGAAGGTTTGCAGTATTCCGAGGTTCTTACCGATCTTGTATTGAAAACGATCAATGCAAGAAGGCTCACAAAATCTAAGAATGCGGTCATCGAGAGTTGGAAGAACTCTCCAAAAATAAGAGCAGCGAGCTCGGGGCCTGCGTCGCCATCCCCGTCTCCATTGATTCCTACTCACGAAACTTTAAGGCGTTCCGAATCTACAGGAAACACTTCCGTCCGTCAACCGGCCACTGGTGATGGTGGCGATGAGGATTCTTTTGTTGTCTGGACTGCTCCTCGGAAACGCACGTTCGACACTGCCAAGTTTTTCTTGGAAAAGGGTATCACAGTGCGTCAAAAATCTCAATTACAACAACTGCATCCAGGTCTAGTGGCAGATCTATCCAAATCTCAAATAAAGGAAAAATTTCCCGAAGAATATCGGGAGTGGAAGAAAGATCCTTACCATTACAGATTTCCGCGAGCGGAATCGTATCATGACTTAGCGGTGAGAATGGAGCCGTTGCTTCTAGAGATGGAACGTATGCGCGGCGATATTCTCATAATTGGCCACGAATCAACTCTCAGGGTATTATATGGCTACCTGATGGCATGTTCATGCTCTGATATTCCTTCCTTACAATTTACGAGGGACGAACTTATCGAAATATCTTTTGGACCTTTCGAAAACAAAGTTAGAAAAGTGCCAATGCCATCCTACCGAAAATGAGCTTAACGATGATGACGATAACACTGCTGAAAATTCTTGAAAAATGAATGCATCCCAATTATCTAGCCACATCTTTATAGGAAACGCGGCGTCTATAAATATTCAGATCCTAACCTTATGCATTTTTTTTCTCACTTGCCGCTAGGCAACGGGTGTGCCATTGCTCAAGTTCTTGGGCAAGACTTAGCGGACAATTGTTGAATGAGTCTTTGATTCTCAATGCGCGAGAAATTTTCCAGCTCAGGACCCAATCGATCAATCCTAAGTATCTGAGAATCCCGACTCCCATGAAATAAAGGCTACCCAGAAACCCACCCAAGGTAACACCGATTGAAACCTGGTCGAAAGAATGATAGCCGAGGTACCATCTGGAGAAAGCCACACAGATCGAACTTAAGAAAAAGGCCAAAAGGCTGACCGTTTTCCGAACCCTAGACAATCCCGTCCAGGACGTAACTATTTTCAGAGACCAATACATGCAAAAAAAACCCATAAATTGCGAATGCGCGCTGGGCATCCCATATTCAGATCTCATAGTATCCTTCTGGAAAGAAGCTCCAAAACTCATCGGCCTCGCGTGTCCTATCCAATTCTTCAAAATATTATTAAAAATCTCATTAACAACTTGTCCACCTGCTATTATCACCGCTTCCAGCTCTCTTCCAGATATAAACCAAGAGAAATAAAAGATTAAGATTCCAATTGGTAAAAGTGAAAAGTATACCAAAACGTATGCAAGCGCATCTGACGGATCATACAAGATGAAAGTCTCATCAAAGGGAATTCTTACAACGCCCATTTGAATCTAGGTACAACAAAGATGGTAAGGACTTTCCAGGTGAGAAGATTTGTACCCTTTTGCTTACTTTCCTGTCTTATAGGGCAGTTTAAAGATCTGTTAAATATCTCGAAAAACTAGAATCTGTCATTTATCATGAAAAGCGTAAAATCATTAGACATCAAAAACATAATACAACCTAAAGACCAAGCAGGCCTCTTTGGTTCAAAATAAAGGGCGACGAGAATCGAAGCATGCACAACAGCCCAAAATTGGACGACCATAATGGAGAGGGGTCAAACAATAGTAAGGCGTTAGAGAGAGAGAAGGAGAATTAAATAGAAGGTAAGAAAACGGGAAAAAAGAGGATATAGAAGCGGACAGAGAAATCGAGATGCAGAGGATTGTGAAGAAATGAAATGGAGGGAAAGAAAAAGGTAAGGAAATGCGAGTTGAGTCAATTTCTTGACATGCCTAGTCATTTTTTTTTCGCGTTCTGGGAAAAGTGAAGAAAGGGAAATGAAGGAAGAGTAACAGGTTTTAAAGCCCCATTTGGAATTTCTGTTGTTCTCTTGCCCATCTGGCAGTATCCTTTGTGGATTGGCTGAAAGAGGTGTTGCTCCTGGTTTTTTTGATAAATTCGGTTACCCATTCTTGAGAATAGAATTGTTTAATTCTGCCATCTGGAAACATAGCAGCGACGTCGCCAATTATACCGACTGCGGCTCTTGCGGTGGCGTCCTCGCTATTGAGAGTAGGATTATCGGCAATGTGACTCATAAATTGAAAAATCGTTCCCACGTAAGGGAACAAAGCGTCTGCATTCGATTGCAGCCCTGCCACAGTACCAACGTAAGCGTCAAGAACAGCCTCATGTACTTTGACGTTGTATTCCAATGCTTCCAGGGACCCATTTTCCGGTCTGGTGTTTTGCGCAGCGACACAAAGCGCCATGACTTGGTTTAGATACGGAATGAAATCGGAACCAATATTAGAAGCAATGTCTCCAAAGACAGAAAGCACAGCGGGTTTTAGTTCCTTTTTGGCATTGTCGGCAGAAATCATTTGTCCTAACACATTCATGAATGCAGGCGCAAATTGCTTGAAGTCGTCTTCCAAACAATTGGAAATATCTGCAATTAATCCAACTGCGGTAATTGAAACTTGCGACTGCACCTGGTTCAAAGCGCTGACCAAATAGGGAGAGAACGTTTCCAAATATTTCTCAAAGCCTTTCCCTAGAGCAGAGGCCAGCGAAGAGACCGCGTAGAACACGTCATCCTCAATATACGACACATCCTTTTTGTCTAACAATTTGATGAAAAGGTCCATCAACATGTCTGACACGGATGTAACAGAGGCTGGATTTTTCCTGATGATGGCGGACAAAACGCTTAGTATATTTGATTGAAGTTCTTCCAAGTTCTGTTTTGCGTCGGTAGACAGTTGAGAGTCGTCGATAGCCATGGTCTGACCCAATTTATCCAAGATGAAAGATGAAATAGACGCTGCGGATTCCGAAACCTGATCTGTGGAAAACTCCACTAACGTAGTCAAAGCAGAGAAGGCCGAGGCTCGAGCACTGTGTTCGTTTTCAGGTCGGTTGGCAGCCTTCATAAGCGCGTCCACTAAAATAGGGTAGTAGTTGTAAATAGGAGATGCGGGGGTGTCGGCCATTTGTTCGACCAAATTAATAATGGTCCAGGCACAATTAGTAGCGACCTTGGGGTGATCTTCAAGTCCTTGCAAACAGGCGTGAACGACATCGGATAGGTGATGTTGTGGATCAATGGCTCCTATCACGAGATCCGCGATCCGACCGATACACCAAGCGACAGTCTCCTTGACTTGAAGAACCGGGTCTCCCATCAGGGCCAAGATTGGAGGTAATGCTTGATGGATCAGGTTTGTAAGCTGGACCTTGTCCGGACCATCCAGAATGGATCCGAAAGCCATCACGGCGGATTCGCGGTGCCGCCAGCTCTCATTGCTAATATTCATTTCGACGTAACGCAGAACAGGTTCGACCACATAATTGCCACAATTTTGAGCAAACAGTTGCAAACAGGCACCTGCAGACATGGACACGTTCCAGTCGTCATCTTCCGGATCTTCGTTTTGTCTCGTTAGGAGATTCAAAAGGTTGGGAACGACTTCCTGGATCGACGTAAGCGCGAAATTGAAACTTTGCAGAGGTGACTGTGGAAATTGCGCCAGTTCGTATGCGATGTCTATCTCTTCTTCGCAAATTGTGGACCAAAACTCAACAGCCATGGAGGCCACTTTTTCGTCTGGCGATTGCATTGTGGACACGGTAAGTGCGTACAATGCCTGTTCCATGTAAGGTTTCATGAGGAAATAGTACAAAGACATGATTTTGCACAAACAGCCAAAAGCAGCAGCCTGGATGTCAGAGTCCTCGGTTTGGGTTGCCTCGCAGACGACTTGCATCAGGTAATTGCGCTCACCTTCGCGTTCCATGTTATTTTTGATGAACGCTAGCGAATCAGCAAGCGCGTTAAGCGCGGTCAGACGTACGAACCGCGAAGGTTCACTGGCCTGGGCACCCTGAACGATGGCAATGAGAATGTTGTTAGACTGCGCCATGAGCATCTCGTTGCCCGGATCTGCTGCTTCACAGATGTAACCCAATGCGAGTAACGAGGCACGTTTCACGTTTTCCGGCTGCGTGGCGGCCGTGTTGTCGACCATGATCTTCATGAGATCGGGCCAGTGGCCCCTAGGCAACTCAATCGTCGCGATAGCGGCGATGAGCTGCGCAGCGGCGTTTGCGACACGGGGCTCAGCCGCAATAAGCGACGACAGCGCCAATTGACGGATTTGCTGGCGAGAATGGTCGTCGACTTGCGTGAGCCATCGCTGCGCGAGTTGTTGGGTTTTAACCGGGTCTTTGCTGACGAGCTCGTTCTTGAGGGTAAGTGCGGCGAGGATACGCGCTTCCAAACGGGCGGAATCGTCTGCGGCCACCTGTGCGATGAGCGCCGCAAATTGCAAAAAATTCTCATTCGAGAGTTTTTTCAGCTGCGTTTCGCACTGCAGCCGCACGGATGCATCCGCGCTAAGAATGGTTTGCTCCAGGACCTGCGCTAGCTGCGCTGCTTCGGGCGACATGGATGGGGGCGACGGATGGGAGATCGAGTAACCAGAATTTGGGAAAATACAAAAAAAACCGCTCTTTTTCAAGTATGGGTGGGCAAAGAGGGAGTCGTGAATGTGCCGCTGAGTCGTGCTGCGACGGCTAGCTGGTGTGTATCTCTGTCTGTCTGTGTGTTCGGCAGTTCAAAAGTGGTTGGTTAGTCCGTGGTCTGGTGTACTTGCAAGGACGGTTGCCGGGTGGTGGGCCCTCGAACGTATGACGCGACATCACAAGTGACGAAAAGTCCTCCAAGAAAAAGAAACTAAAACAAATTCGTACATCGTTATTTAAACGTACAAAGCGATCCAGTAACGTGACCAACATCACATACCACGCAGAGCGTCACGTGGCACTCACGCGTACTTCTGTTCGAGGGATTCGACCAGGGCAATGTACTTCTGTTCCGCGTCTTCTTGGCTCATGCCCTTGACCTTGTCCCAGGCGTCCCATTTGTACTTGTCCTTGAAGTTGAATCCGCTGGGCCGGGGCTTGTCGTTGTCGCCAACGGTCGCCTGCTTGTAGAGCCCGTACAATTCCAGCAACTCCTCGTTGGAAGGGGTCGTAGGAAGCTTGTTAACGGCCTCTGCCTTTGCTTCGAATGCCTGCGAAACCATTGCTTGATGTTGAGAGGGGCGTGCAGATGCTGAGATGGAGATAAGATTTGGAGGAGGGGAGCATCAGTAGGGCGCCACCCTGTAGATATACTAATTGATTTATGGGGAACGAACAAGCCAATGCACGAGCCAGCTCGCGTACAAAGTGATGCGGGAGCGAAGCTCCTGCATTGTTCGCGCGGTGTGTGGGTGCACGTTCCAGTGACCCGCGCAAATGAACAGCTGTCTCTCTGTGCCAACGGATCCTGTGAGGACAGCGTGTACTCAGCGTGTTCTGAGGTAGCCTGTGGGTCTGTGGGGTGCGTCGAAATAGTGTGGTTTGTTGGATAGTCCAATCGCTTTGAACGACCAACGAGGCCAAAGGACACGTTGTAGCAGAAGTCTAAACAATTCCTATGGAGAGTTCCTGTCGCCTGACAAGAGTGCCTGAGCAAGAGTCTGGTGACGAGGAGTACGCTCTGGCTAAATACTTGCGTATATAGTGGAGAAGAAGAAAACACGTGACCAAACCTAGCCCCACTCAGGACACCGTACCAAGCGATGTTGCCCAGACACCACCGGTGGCTAAACCTTGCAAGATTTTGACCCTACCTGGTAATGAAAGACTCCACTCGCCGATGATGGGAGTCGCATTGGAAATCATTGGGACCGTTCTGAACTCACTGGGTAATCTCAGTATGAAATGATGGGTACTTTCTAGCATTTCGTACGAAATGCCCACCTAATCAACTCTGGGGAGGAACTACGTATCCAGTACGAGAATCGGGCCGTAGAGAATGCGCGTAGATTCACCACCAATCCGCCGCGCATCTGGCAAACTACAAGCACATTTCATCAACCACGCATTTCATCAAAAATATGAATATGGATATGGTGCATTTCCCTCGCGTTTCTCCTTTGACCTTGTGTCGATTGCGATCGTGGTTAACTTCTGTTTTGCTGAAGTCGGTACAAGATGCAACCCGTTATAAGTGATGAATTTATTGCCCCAAGTGGCTATTCGCAAGATTCGTCCATAGTGCTCAGTTCTAATTGCCGTCTTACAGCCGTCTGTTAATATCCCTTGGAACGGGTACCCGCGTAAATAGCGATATATACGTACATAGCGATATTTTCAATCCCCCTGGTATCAGCACCGGTGAGGGAAATGACATTTCTACGAGGAATGACCCAGCTATCGAGAAGAAAGTGTCTAGACAAACAGAAGCGAAGCTTAGCCACTGGAACATCGCTAGAGTACGACAGAGCATCAAAGTACTGCTAGAACATCAGAACACTGGCTCGGGCAACATAATAGGATCCACTGCCACCCCAGCTTCGCTACAAACCACACGACAGACACATTTCCGTTTCACAACTCTTCAAGCTCTTTACAGCCCTTCACAGCCCTTCAAAGCTCTTCAAAACTCCCCATAGCACGTCGCATGTCCCAGCTCAAGCCTATTGCCCCCCAGAGCAGTGCCAATAGTGGCGTCGAGCCCTTCAAAGATCATCGCCGCAGAAGATCGTCGAGTATCATCTCGCACGTCGAGCCCGAGTCCTTCGAGGACGAAAACGATCAACAGATGTTGCCCAATATGAACGCGTCCTGGGTCGACCAGCGTGGCGCGTGGGTCATCCACGTCGTTCTCATCGCTCTGCTGAAGCTTTTCTACAATTTGCTCCCTGGTCTCACCAACGAGTGGTCTTGGACTCTCACCAATATCACCTACGTGGTCGGCTCGTACGTCATGTTCCACCTCGTCAAGGGCACCCCGTTCGATTTCAACGGCGGCGCCTACGACAATCTCACCATGTGGGAGCAAATCAACGACGGCATGCTTTACACGCCGACCCGCAAATTCCTCATCGGCGTTCCGATCGCTTTGTTCCTGCTCAGCACCCACTACGCACACTACGACCTCCAACTCTTCGTGCTCAATTTCTGTTTCACCACTTTCGTCGCTGTCGTGCCCAAGCTCCCGCTCACGCATCGGCTCCGGATTACGATCCCGGGCATTACCAGTCCGGCTCAGATCAAATAGAACACAGCGCTAGCCGCACCACCTGTCATTGGGCTAAAAACTATCTATCCACATCCGCGACCAGCACACTCCGCATCTTCAACGGTCGCAGGATATCCACGCGGTACATACCACATATATAAAAATATTACGTGCGCGATTCCAGCGCGTGTATATCTCGCTACTTGGCGTCCGAACTCACGTCCTTGTAGACATCGAACCGCCGCTGCGTGGTCACGGGCACCGAGCGCCTCATTTTTGCAATCGACTCTGGGTCCAATTCCGCGTACACAATCTCTTCCCCTTCGCCGGCCTCTGCAATGACATTGCCTTGCGGATCCACCACTAGACTGTGACCATACGCTTGGTACCCGCCACCCGGAACCCGCGCAGGTGAGCACAGAATGGTGTAGATCTCGTTGTCCACACTGCGTGATCTCGCGAGCAAATGCCAGTGCATGGGTCCCGTGACGGTGTTGAACGCGCTGGGATAGATCATCGCAAATGCGTCGCGACGCGCGCTAATCATGGCCAATTCTGGGAAACGAATATCGTAACAAATACCGACTCCAAACGACCCAAACGACCGCGAGATCGTGGTCGAACTAGACCCGCCGCTCAACGTATCGCTTTCGCGAAACGTGATCCCGTCTGGAATGTCCACGTCGAACAAATGCATCTTACGATGCCGACCGATCAATTCGCCGGCGCTGTCGAAAATGAGACATGTGTTGAAAATGCGGTCCGTCGAAGGTTCCAGTTCCGGAATTGACCCGCCTACAAGTGTCACCTTGTGCTCCCGCGCTGCCCGGCTCAAAAACTGGAACGATTGCGAGTCAGGACCCACAACTTCAGCGTTCTTACGGAATTGATCCGTCGCATAAACGGAATTGAAACACTCTGGCAACACTACTAGTTGCGTGTCCGGTTGCTCCTTCATCGCCCTGGCGATGAAACTGCCAGCCCTGCTCAAATTGGCATTTTTGTCAGGACCTCCAGCAGCGACTTGAATCAATGCGATTTTCAACTTCTGCTTGAGAACGTTTAAGCTCATATCGAAAGTGGGGTTCGAGGAGTTTTGTAAGATGGGTTTCAAACACTCAAATGGTATTTTCAAGTCAAATCCAATCCTCACGGTTCATATTTTGTTCTGTTCGACCTGTGGGTCGTTTTCGCTTATCAAGACAAACGGGCCCAAAGCCGTTACGACCGTAGTAAGCAATTGATAGGAAAGACATTCATCAAATCACGTGACACAGGTATTTCCAAGAGTCGTTTTGCGAGTCGTTCCATGACTTGTTACCCGATTCATTCTACTACTCATTTCATGACTCACTCCACTACTCATTCCCTGACTCGATGATTGTCGCGACGCCGAAGAAGACTTACGTCCAAAACTTCCCATTGCAAAGGAAACCGCAGCTCGCATCGCAAATATCTCGACAGAGAGAAAAAATATTCACAGAAACCGCTTCTCGGGTTGCTGGGGTTCCCTCACGAAGGCTGACATTACGGTGGACAACCACTAAGTGCCGTTTTTCGCGTCTTTGTGGCACATACTCGAATGATTTACTGCATAGAAGCAGACGGTTGGTGATGCGGTCGACAATGGATGGTTTCCTCCGATGGACTGCCCACGCTTTGACTTAAATCTGACATCGAGGTCACGTGGTTCCATTGCCAAAAGAGGGTAGTCTTTTGTATGTGGGAACGAACCCGACTTATCTCAACCTACCCATTATGCTGAATATGACCTACATTCACTAAAGCTACTCCAGCTGACCAGACGCCTCCCTATTGTCACTCATAATCTTCCCTCATACAGGCCAAGAATGTCGAGGATTGTCCGAGGTAAATTTGATCATTATCTACGTCAATGCACCGGTTTCCCTGAGTTGCAATGGACTGGCCGATCTGAAACGAAGAGCTGGGCTTTATTTCAAGTCCTTTAATATTAGGCCTGGTGGCGCCCACAAGCTGTTTTTGGTGTCTGACAGCTCTCAGATTTAATTGCACATGGCGAGAACTATTACCTTTGACATACCATCGTCTTATCAACTCGTGGAACTCGTGGGCGAAGGAGCATACGGAACTGTATGCTCTGCGGTGCATAAACCATCGGGCACCAAAGTAGCGATTAAGAAAATCCAGCCATTCAGTAAGGCGATGTTCGTCACGCGAACGCTGCGGGAACTCAAGCTGCTCAAACTTTTTCACAGTCACGAAAACATTATCAGCGTTCTGGACGTCGTGAGACCACTTTCGATGTCCAAGTTTCAGGCCGTGTATCTGGTGCAGGAACTCATGGAAACGGACCTGAATAAAGTGATTAGCGGCGGTGGGGCGTCGCTCAGCGATGACCATATCCAATACTTCACGTACCAGCTTCTGCGCGCGCTCAAAGCGATCCACAGTGCCAAAGTGATCCACCGGGATTTGAAACCGTCCAATCTGCTGCTTAACTCGAACTGCGACCTTAAAGTATGCGACTTCGGACTTGCCCGCTGCCTGGCCAGTAGCTCCGACTCCCGCCAGAATCTCGTCGGTTTCATGACCGAATATGTCGCGACGCGGTGGTATCGCGCTCCGGAGATTATGCTTACTTTCCAAGAATATACCACGGCAATGGACATCTGGTCCTGCGGGTGCATTCTCGCAGAGATGATTACGGGCAGACCGCTTTTCCCCGGTAGAGACTACCATCACCAGTTGTGGCTCATCTTGGAGGCCCTGGGAACTCCTTCTTACGAAGATTTTGAAAACATCAACTCCAAGCGTGCAAAAGAATACATCGCGAATCTCCCATTGCGTCAAAAGATGCCCTGGCAAATTGTACTGCAAGCGCCCAATGTAAACCCATTAGCGGTGGATCTCCTGGACAAAATGCTTACCTTCAATCCTGACAAGAGAATTGGCGCTGCTGAAGCCCTCAAGCACCCATACTTAAAAATGTACCATGATCCAGAAGATGAGCCCGAATATCCTCCTCTGGATTTGGACGACGAATTTTGGAAGATCGATAACGATTTGAAGCGACCTGCAGACGAGGACTACGTACCGATGGACGTACTCAAGAAAATGCTGTACGAGGAAGTCGCAAGTCCGCTTGTATGACTTGTCGTGCCCACCCAGGAGAGGAAAATTCCAAGGCGTTAAAACAAGGAAAGCCGGCATAATTGATTGCGCATTTAGCTAGCAGCAGGTGTTGTCTGGCCTGCCAATCCTTGCCGACGCCGAGCCGCAAATGACGAAGCCCTGAGCAAAATGAAAAGCTCAAGCAAAACCTTCTTGCCACTGATTTCCATCGCTTGACAGTGGACATCTGTTCTCGTTCGACGGTGGTTCCGCCACAGAAAAGACAAAATTAGAGAATAAAAAACCTCTTCCTGCAAAACCGTCAACGGCTAGTGAAAGTGCTACGTTAGTTAGAGTCAACTCAGATGGCTGATTCACCAGAAGCCGAGTACAGTATAGGACTATAAGATATTGATTATAGATAATTAATGAACTAAGGAAGAGTCACGTGCATCTTTCTCATCTCAAGACATCGACCACCTTAAGGCTTAAACTGACCTGGGGTAATCCATCACATTTACCAGCTGGACAAGAAATGACAATGCTGCCACCTGAAATAATCTATCAAATCCTCTCACACCAGTTCCATGATATCATGTCCAATGATTACCCTAGCGGGCCAGAAAAGTTCTCTTCGAACATACAGATTTTCTTGCGAAGCAATTTAACCGTGAACAAAACATTTTACCACGTATGCAAAGTGCTATGTTATCGATACGTGAGCTTCACATCTGCCAGGGGATTCAACAAGCTTCTCGAAACTTTAAGACAGAACTCGAAACTTGTGCATTATGTGCAGGTCGTAGACTTTGAGGAATTGACGTCGATTGGACTCGGAAGGACAGGCGAGATGAACAAGAATATCAAAAATCTGACGAGCGACACACTTCTGGAGTTTCTACAGTTGACAGGCAAGAATCTGCGAGAATTTCTTGCCAGTGAACACATACAAGGCGATATGGATGAGCGAATAATCCGGGTTTTGCTTAGTGGGGAAAATGCTTTGAGCGTCTTCGACCTCTGCGGCTGTTCGAGACGTGATTTCAGCGAAGCTTTCCAAAATGCAGTAGATCGGCTTTATCGCAATGGCGAAATAATTGCCTATAATTACCAACTCACTTGTTTGGGATTACATGAATGTTCGGTCATTTCTTCACACACGCTAGGAAAGCTGTTAAAAGTTCTGCCAGAACTGCAAAAACTAGATCTTGGCCGTACATCGATCGACGATCATACTCTAATCAATGATTTACCTCATCTAAAGAATCTCACTCATCTCTCGCTGGCAATGTGTTCTCAACTTACCCCAAGAGGAGTGCTCGAATTTTTCAGTTACCACCCATCTGCTACAGATGAAAACAACCTGGCAACTTTCCAATGGCTCAATTTACAAGTTCATCCTCATAGTTCATCATGGACAGATACACAAACAAATTTTCTTCTTCGCAAACTCTGTCGATACGGCCACAATAAGACCCTGCAATACTTAAACATAGGCGGTATGCCATTGCACCAGTCAGATGATAGCAGTGTTGTAAAAACAAGCTACTATTGGAAGTGCCAAAGCGGTTTGGCTACGATCAAATGGAACTTCCCCAAATTAAAAGCGCTAAGCATTAGAGACAATGACATTCCCGTACCGGACCTCGTACATTTTCTGTCAGTGCCGCAGCGGATGGAGGATGACCTGGACTTCAAACCACCGCGTCTTAAATTCCTTAATGTGGCAAATAATGCTTACGTGAACCGCTGGTCTATCCAAGATCCCATACTATTGACGTGTTCGGAAACTCTGTCTTCTCTTGAACTTTCCTTCGAACCGTGGCAGCAAATCGAGGCCTCCAATTCGCGACATGAAATAGTCGGGCGTATGACAAAGCCCGGTTCTTTCATTCAAGACTTCTCTACTGCAGAAATGGTAAAATGGAGATGCTTCATCGACTCTGCATATGGTAGACGCTACTGGCTTTACAAAACCGATCCATATTTGAACCGAGAAGATCTCGACAGTTTTGCCAATATTACGCGTTATGACTCTGAAGGAAACAGGATTATAGATATTGTGAGACAGCCGGATTTCCTAAAATTCGCGCAAAACAAGATCATGTTAGGATGTGGAATAGTGAGTCAAAGTAGCATTCGGCGTAATCTCGAATACAGAGACGTCAAACCTCAAATTTCTCGGTTTTTTGATCGCGATGGGAAAATCAGCTCTGGCACACAGCCAGTAGCCATCACTGTACCTCCTATGGCTCCCGGTGGGTGGTTGATCATGGAAAATGAAGAATGGCAAGCCCCAAATTCTGCTTCTCTACTTCCTGCTTCATCTGACAACGAAGATGCCCGGAGCGAATCACCAGCTCGAGCATCAAGCAGAGGCCTCTATTGGGATCGGTCAATTCCCGACTTACCACAATATTTGACGACACATGAATCCGATGCTGATTACATGGAAATGCCCGAACTTCAACGTAGGAGATCTCAATTGTCATTACTCGGATTTCGAGCACATAAAAAGCATTCAGTTGTGTCCTCGTCCCTTTTTAACGAAAGATTTTTGAATTCCTCCTCCAATGACACTTTGATCAACAAACGAGATAATTTGTCAGAGGCTTATCGCAAGCATATCGATGTGGCTGAAGAATATGAAGTTTTTGGTTGCATTGAGAGAGGTATCTACCGATACTACAGTCTCAAGGTTTGATTTATTTGTATCAGCTAAAGTCGGCGGACTACATTAAATTTTTCTCGTCATCGCTTGAAGGTTCGGCTACTAAGGCAAATAATCCTTCTTAAACTTGGGCTTTCGCTGAATATTCTTGCAAAGACCTCTTGTTGGCAAAGAGCGACATCCTCGGGAATTTATATTTTGAGCGCGTCACAACTTTTTCAACGTTATCATCATATGAAAAACTGACATACCAGCGGTCTTATTGTTTAGATTTATACCAAAAGGGTAAAGAGATAACAAAGCATCGTGAGAGAACATACTCCGTTCAACTATCTGAGACAGACACTTCCAATAGCCTCATAATTAGGCGCTGAAACTCTACTGTTAATACCAAGTTTTGCATTACAAGTGCTCGGGTGACCTCTCAGCTCTGGAAGGGTTTTCGAAGATCTCTCATTCTACACCATTGGCAAACCCATCGGGGCAAAAGAAGCTGGGCAGCTAATCTGCACATCAATAGGTTCCAAGACGAGTTTGTTGGTTAGAAACTACTGGTGAATGTTAAACGGTAGCTCTGAGGACACCACAGAGGATTCTAATTTATCGTGCAATGGCAGTATCGATGTCGACTCTGAGCGCAACAGTCCGCGTAAAAAATGGGAGTCAATGTTTAGGGAGTCATTCGATCCATCCAGAAATCCATTCGTAAGCATAGTCAATGTCTATTTGGAAGACACTCAGCCGATTGAGGTTGGTTACGAATATGACAGAAAGCCCATACTCGAAAGATTACCAAGTGCCACAAATTCACATTTGGCGTCTTCCAAGATTGCAGAAGAACCAGCGACCCCTCCACAAACTCCAACTCTGCGTAGTTGGTCCGGTGAACTTGGGAAGCAGCCTTTAGGATCGACAGACGTATGCTCTTTCTCTACTCCACTTGTTCATGGAGGGTATCAATTCAGCGAAAATGCATCCGCAAATTTGTACCGTTTGTCTTCACAGCTGAGCGGTAGTGTTGAATCTGTGAACACAGATGTTCTTTTCAGTCGTCACTTGGCTTCCATGCTTCATTTGAGTGAGGATAATCACTCTATTACTACTGGCAGGCATAGAAAGAACCAGAAATCTGAGGTTGAGAGCATTTACGACACAACAATCCCACGAGCAGAACGTGCTACATTTTACACGATACGGAAAGAAAATCAAATTCAAGTCCCTGCTTCATTAGCTACCGCGTCGCAAGCCCACCACAAAACTGTGGTGTTTCGAGGACCTTCGGAACCGTCGTTAAAGCATGAACTAGTAGGCGATAAAGTTCTTTCGGATGCTATTAATGAGAAGCCAGACGAAACTTTTCATGCGCCTCCATCAGCACTAGAATCAGTCCCGAATGAAGAGGCTTCAAATAATTCAGCCGCTAGCAGGAAAGTGAAAGTAAACCTCCCAAAACCAAGGATTCCGTACGGTTCGTCAAGGCCGTCTTTATTGACTAACATATTGGTTCCTCCTCCCCGGATGCCGGCTAAGAAAAGGTTACGGAAAATTACCTCGATACCTGCGCTCCGAAAAGTTTCCGGTAGTTCAAGAGTTTCCTCGTCGAGTTCGAGCAGTGAAGTAGATGTAGAGCCGAAACCACCAGTAGGGGACCCAAACGTTGACGCCGCCGGGGATACTTTCAGAAAAGGCCACAAAATTCCTCCGATACCCACAAATCAACATCCGCACCGGACTTCGGCCAATAGCATGCTTCAAATATACCAATTCCGCGACGTGCGTGAAAAATACGATGTCGAAGCATGCATTCATTCTCAACATATTGACGCTGCATCTATTTCTTCTGACGCGTCGACTAAAACTGCATTATTTGAACTTTTCAGCCCTATGAAAATACTTATAACCCTATGCATATGCACAATCATACCGCCGTTGTACTTTCTGATAGGATTGGGTTCTCGTGGATTTATCAGTGACGAAAGATTGCTAAATTTTTTATTGAGAGACTATTATACTCACAATTTATTCGCCGGGTTCGCTTGGGATATCAATGTGTCCTGGTTTCGATTGATGTGTCTCATTCTGGGATCATTAGAGACATTCATTATTTTTGCATGCATAGCCGTAGGCTTTGCCGTTGGAAAAGTACGAGAGCGGTAAAGGCACTACGGCGAACTGACACTAATTCTAGTGGGCTCGGGACTATAGCTAATATAGTGATCATTACAAAAGGTATAGAGCAATGAGTACCGAAACATTTTTATTTTACGATTTTACAGAATGTCATTACCCATTTTAGCGCTCATCGGACTCAGATTCAGGTATTCTTATGGGCTCATATTCCCAGCGAAATTGATTTCACTCTGTATCAACAAGCAGATGACGTAGAAGCCATTGAATCGGGAAGATCTCACGAATCTCGGCACTTAGAGCCTTAAAGAAGTGAATGTTGTCGAGAGCGTAGATCGTGATAGCGACTTTATAAAGAGCTGTGTAGCTTGAAACTAACACTATGCGAAACCAGTCAAGAAGCGATGAGCTCCAGGAGGAGGAATCAGTATGCCTGAGGGAGCAACCGTATGGGAGTTCGAATGCCAGTATACCAATGACGTTCATAAAAAACGTAAAACTTGGCATGATGGGAAGCTAAGGTTTCATGAATCGAATAGCAGATTCCAATTGTATTCAGAACAAGATAACGTTTTACTGGGCAGTGAATTTGTAACAAATGCCAAGCAAATCGAGCATATATTAGATTTCAAGGGATTCGGTTCTGAGGAGCATAAGATTGCTGGGCGTTTTTTGGTTATTATACAAGAATTCTACGGCAAATGTACAATTGGGAAAGATGGACAACGACAGAATGGGTCTGTTCCAAACTTGCAAGCTGTCACTCGGAAGGAGCCACTCGTTAGAAATTCTCGGAAATTGGACACCAAGTATCAGGTGAAATCTGAATCAAAGTCCACATATCCAACAGTCGCCAACGACACTTCTACAGTTTCTTTAGCTCTCGATATGAGAAACATTTCACGGGCCAAAGTTGTGTCCCAGCAGAGGCGATTGAGCTCTAAAAAAGTCTCTGACCCCCAGGCTCCTTCGCAACGGAAACCTAAAGCTAATGTTACAGAACCTCCCAACCTTAACACAAGACATGCCTCTCGAACTGCTGGCACAAACCTTTTGTGTGAGACGGTGATAACGAACATGCCACAAGGCCAGTTGCAACGACGAATATCCCAAAGGAGCCATAGGATCAATCACGAACCTATTGTTTTGACCAACATAGGATTCAAATAGGTCCGAAAGTGCGCTAATTTAACTACTTAAACCACGAATATCAAATCTATGAATGCAGTGATGTGAAAAAGACAGTCCATGTTTCTGAACAGCATGTAAAGGGTGTTTCTCCAGCGGTCTACACTGGTGATTTATTGATTGGTTTTATACCAATGTGAACGTTTTCCAAAGAATCTTGTTGGTAGTGTGCCATGTTTTCTTCATTCGAAGCATTCATTTCCGGTGTAGTGGAATGGAAATCTCGATAAAATGCAGTGACAGTTGCCGCTTGCGCTTGATCAGGATGTGGCATCGATTGGGGATCATCTTGGAAGTTATCATACCAATTTGTTTCTGATGAAAGCTTATTGAGACTTAAATTCGATTGAGGTGGATTTGAAGCTGGC
Source organism: Lachancea mirantina (assembly GCA_900074745.1). Classification (NCBI taxonomy): domain Eukaryota; kingdom Fungi; phylum Ascomycota; class Saccharomycetes; order Saccharomycetales; family Saccharomycetaceae; genus Lachancea; species Lachancea mirantina. Next base: position 256,055 of record LT598464.1, read on the forward strand.
TTCTGAAACACCAGCTCTGAATTGCCATTTTCGGGTCCAAATGATTTGCGTCGTTTTCTCAACATAGATGGCTGAGATGTGACATTAAGAGGAATCCCATCTTGGGAACAGTCTAATGTGAAAAGATTGTCCTTAGTAACATAACCATGGCCGAGGTACCGGTCAGCGACTTCTGGAGAAATATCATCGGGTCCCATTTTGGATTTTCCTACAATTGTTCGTAAATCTTGCATTTCTGCTTCAGAGCAGGCCGTAAAATTGACAGATTTCGTCGCCATGTCCACGTTGGTGGGTATAATCGAATAAACGACTTGGTTAATATTCAATTTTCGAGTTGTTGGATTTATGAACATCCTTCGGTTTCTATAAAGCCGAGCCCAAACTTCGGCTGCGTCACTTGTGCTTTCTGAAATCCCACCCGAAACCGTAGAACCATCTACATTCGCAGGTGTCGGCACTATACCTTGACGTAACATCAGAGCGTCGTACTGCATTTGCCGATATTTTTCAATGCGCGACGCATCAATTGTCACTACACCGGAGTCCAGACATCGATCAAATTCCAAGAACAGCAGTCCGAGCGATTTGGTTAAAAGGGAAACTCGAGTTTCCAAAAGATCCACATATTCTTGATTGTAAAGTCGCTTCAATTTACCCTCCGAATACCCAATTGACCAGTCTGAATAGGTACAAATCTTATTTTCCGACAAACATCGTTGGCACGGCCGTTCTCCGTCGCATTTGGTCTTGGATTTACGGCAAGTGTCACAGGCTTTCGATACGCGTTTCTTAAGCGCCATACAATTGGATCTATCTAACCAATTTCCAAATTCCCACAAGCGCCAGATCCGCTTTTTATCTTCTGCCTTTATAACGGCTGCAGTTGAGAGATTTTAATGTCGCGGCAAAAAGCTCGGACTTTGGATCAAACAATGAAATTTACCTGCGCGGGTCTCCCTGTCTGATTTCTTGCCTGTTCCTTCACTTGCGGCTGCTGATGGTCGCAATTGGTCGAATCACGAACAGTATTCTACAAATGGTCTAAGCTGTTCTAGTACAATCTAGAATGTTATCAAGGTAAATCAAGAAGCGACTAGTAAATGACATAATCGTAAAAGCTAATTAGCTTGGTTTAAGTAGTCTACGTTCACTCGAAACGGTGGCTTTGTTAGCCTGAAGTGGAGTGTCTAGCTCATTTAACATCGATTTCTTGGCATTTCAGTTCTCCATATTTTCACGACTTTAAGTTTTGATTGTCGACTTAACCGGATTAATTTATTACGTTGAGCATGAAAATAACGCATTCGGTGAGAAAACAGACCGTTCGGCAGAAGTTCCAGAAGGAACACCAGTAGGAAATGCGAGATTTGGAAGAAGCAAAGGCAATTGAGTCGTTATATTTGAGAGGAACACAATAATTATTATTATATATCTACCACGCAGTGTGCGCAGCTCGCGCGGTCCACGCAGTAGGCTGACGTCTTGATTTTGTCTTATTTGTTTGATTGTTTCCAAGACCCTAAACCATAGGAGGAGTCTCGTTTATAGTAGGATTCATAACAGCGTAACGTAGCTCGCGGAGAGTAGTCGGATGGAGAATGGTTCCTGAATTCATAGTAGAAAAGAAAGTGCAAGGCTTAAGCTTGGATTTTCTTTTCAATCAAATCGAACAAAGTGACAATGTCGGCAGAGAACTTTCTGATACCATCCGCTAGCTTGTCAGTGGCCATGGCGTCTTCGTTCAAGGCGAATCTGAAAGCTGGCTCGTCAGAGATGTAAGACACCTTTTCTTCACCTTCAGCCTTGGCCGCTTCAGCGTCCAGAACTTTTGGAACCTTGTCCTGAGAGTTGTAAAGCTCCTCCAGTAGTTTTGGAGAAATGGTCAAGAAGTCGCAACCGGCCAAAGCTTGAATTTCGCCAACGTTTCTGAATGATGCACCCATGACAATGGTGTTGTAACCGTGTTTCTTGTAGTAGTTAAAGATCTTTCTGACGGAAATGACACCAGGGTCAGTCTCCGCCGTGTACTCCTTCTTCTCGTTGGCCTTGTACCAGTCCAGGATTCTACCGACGAAAGGCGAAATCAAAGTGACCTTGGCCTCCGCGGCAGCAACGGCTTGGGCGAACGAGAACAACAACGTCAAGTTCACGTGGATGCCATGCTTCTCCTCTAGCTCCTTGGCCGCTTGGATACCTTCCCAAGTAGAGGCGATCTTGATCAACACTCTTTCCTTGGAAATACCACTGTCTTCGTACAACTTGATGATGTGTAAGGCCTTTTCGATCGTGGCATCCTTGTCAAAAGACAACCTGGCGTCGACCTCAGTAGACACTCTTCCTGGAACGATCTTCAGAATTTCCTTCCCGAACTCAACTAAAAGCGCGTCAACGGCCTGCTCGGTTTTTTCTTCCACGCTCTTACCGTGCTTCTTACCGTACTGGATGGCAGAGTCTATCAACTTTGCGTAGTTCTCCTTCTTGGCAGCGGCCAAGATCAAAGATGGGTTCGTCGTGGCATCTTGTGGTGTGTATCTGGCAATAGATTCAAAGTCACCAGTGTCAGACACAACAACGGTACCGGATGCCTTCAACTGCTCCAAAGAGTTACTGGTCTTTTGCTTCTTGTCAACGTGAGACATTTTTTTGTGACTATAGGAATGTTTAGATGCTTATTAACAATTGAGAAGATAACACTAATCAATTGCAGCTAATTCAAATGCTGAAAAGTGGTGGATCAAAGTTCTGCTGAACTAGAATTAGGGCCCGCACCTTTATATACCCTAATGGAATAGGAGCAGCAATAAAAGAAAGGCACCACATAGACCTGCTCGACCCTCACACCCACTCTACATCACTAAAAACGTGTGACGTGAGTGATCAACAGCTTTCGGCAAAAAAAAAATAGCAAACGGAAAAAAGCAATAACATTTTTCTATCGCTTTCTAGAAAAAAATGATTTTTCATTATGTAATCGATAAGACTTCACGTGCTCTTTGTGGTCAGGTGACTTGTCGTACGAAAAGACGCTGGCAAACGTCACAGGAATGGTGATCAGTTAGACGGTAAACTGGTGGATAGTTGGCGAAGAAAGGGAAGGGTCGGTGAACGTTCATAATACCGTGTGTGTTTTGTCTTGTTTTCTATTTGCTTGTGATCATTGCCGCTGGTGGTGCCGCAGTGGCACATATTTGTAGATCGCGTTCATTACTCATTAGATATTCATTATGTCATACAAGACCAGCGTGCTCAAAGAAGACCTCTCTGAAATCAGAGTCCGGGCACGGCGGGGGATCCCAGAACGAGTCAATTTGCGAAGCACGCGCGGTTTCTGCCATTTCTGCTATAGCCTTTGTCATAGTATCGATACGAGCTTCGTATTCCTGGACTTGCTTACGTAAATTGGCATTCTGTCGATCGCTAATTAGGCGCGCAACAACGCCATCAACGTGGTGGACGAAAAACCAGTTTTGAAAGACCTTCTGATTTCTATCTTCCACGTCCAAAATGGTCTCTTCCGTCAGGGTGTCGCCCTCCAGGGAAGAATCGGAGTCCTGTTCGCCTTGCGTCAGCTCCTCTAGCGCCAACCCAGCCAAGTCGCGCAGACGACTGACGCGTACTCCAAATTCAGCATCGGTCAGGCTTGTATCCAGCATTTCCTCTGCCACTGCATTCACGCTTTCGATTTTGGAAACTATGGGCACATCGTTCTTACTCAGCGACATCGTGCCGTCTTGGCTGAATATCGTTCTTATTGTAGCAGCCTTGGCCAGCGCCTCAGGAGATTCCAAAACCGTTTTCAATATTCTTTCTTTGAGCTCCTCAGGCTGCATCGAAAGCACGGATTGCTCGTTTTTCAGCATACCTTGCAAAAAACTCCAGACTGTAGTTCCCAAGTGGTCTATTAACGTTTGACTCATGGACGCTGAATTGGTCGTTTCATTTTGAACAAGAGCTATCTTACGCACAAGATCCCTATCACTAGCGCTGGTTATTTTAGGGAAAAGCTTGAAGAAATTCTTCTTTGAAAGATCTTTCAAAATGCCTGTCGTAGTTCTGGAAGTCTCCTTCGAAGGTTTGGTAGAAGATGTGTTTTGTCCTTCAATCTCGCCTATCATGTCTTCAATTTTAGTTTGCTCCTTAACGCCCAAAAAACATGCACCAAAGTATACCAGGTACATAACTATGCCCACGACGTTAGTTTGTTGCTCAAGGAATAGCTCTCTGGTGATAGTAAAATTTGAACCGCCGTTGAACGCAAGAGACGAACATTTGTCAAGTCGATTCATGAGTTTGGGAATGATTGACAGGTTTTCTTGCGAGTTGTGAGCTTTCATGAGGTCGGTGATCATCTTCAAAACATCTTCGAACGTAAAATTCGAGACAAACTCATTATCTAAGCGTGAGTTTATCGAATCGTTCCGGGGAGTAGTCCTGTTTTCTTCAGTCTCACTTGAGTCAGTCTGCTGAACAGTTGCCTCTTCTACCTGTGCGTTGGATACAGACTCGGGGTCGACTCTTAGGAAATCCAAGCTTTCGATTCCTTCTTCGCCTATGACAAATCCACTCTCGTTTACGAGAGGAACAATGGGACTAGCAGGGATAGTTTCGTCGAGCCCTGGGGCTAGATTTCTCCTCTCGCTTGATCGAGTGCACTCGACAAGTGGCAAGATGTTATGCAGGAAAATGGTTTTAAGTCTAGCATGCGAGTCGAAGTGTTTCACCACATTTCTTATGGCGGGGTTGAATAAAGCTTCGGTAGGCGGACAAATTCCAGAATTTTTGAACGCTAAGCATATTTCATTGCCGCTCAAACCATTTTTTAAAACGTGATATAATGCATTAATGAAATTGCATAATATATCAAAGTGGCCATAGCGCAATTTACCGTCTTCGGTTGTTTCTGGTGAAGGACACCATTCGGTTGCCAGATTCCGTACCCTCTTTTTCAAGACACTGAATACTCCGACGTCGAGCGGCTGTAGTAAATGGGTTGTGTTTGGTGGGAGCAGAAGTAAAACAATGTTTTTGCTGGCGACAAAGTCCAATACCGGTTTACAATAATGGGAGTAGTGATTGTCTATAATGAGAACTCTTTTCTGATGGCGAAGCCCGTTCGACGACTGCACTAGGTGCTGCGTATTTTGGTCAAACCATTTGACGTATTCAATGAACGCGCTAGAGTTATTGTACCCGTTTTTCGTGAACACGACATGGACATTCTTGTGCGCGTCTTGGTGTAATTTCGGTTTGGCAAGGTTTTCGAATCTCATGTTGAAGTGACTGCAAGCGAGCCGGTCTTTGATGGTTGACGTCGCGACGGTAACCATGGGTGCGATAACGACGCCAGCCGCCGAGACACAAGCGGTAACGGTTGTGAGTGCCTTGGTGTCGTCCTCGGTCTCTTTCACCTTATAGACCACATTTCTGCGCGTACCTTGGGGCACGCCCACCGATACGAAGCGCGAATGCTTCTGAGAATTGTCAATGGTGTGCGAGAAGCCGATCTCGTCAGCATTGAAAATAAGTTCCGGTGGGGTCGAGCTCAGGATCGAGTAGGCATCGTCGCTGAGCCACATCGCGATGTTGTCGACGTTGGATGCCTTCAGTCTTCTGGCGTCCATCTTCTTGGCCTTCGTGGATGCGAACCCATTTCTGTACCGGAACCGCCAACCGAAATTCTTGCCGAGCTTGAGCTCCTGCTCCTTGAGCAGATTGGAGAGGTTGACGTGGCCGCTGGCGTCGGGCGTAAAGTCGAAAATATCCGATTCCTGGTAGTCCGTAGTGGTGGCCAGAAGCTCGCAAATGGCGTCTGCCTGTTTGACGCTAATGTGCGTGTTTTGCGCGCCACACATCGCGTAGAAAGTCGTGAGGAATTGTTCCGCGGAGGGACTGAGTTTCCGTCGCCGAATGCCCTCTGCAGCCTTGGATATCGCTGGGTTCACGGCCCGGAGACGGTCCCGTAGGGTCCGCTCTGGGATGTTGTACTTGAAGCACACTTCGGGGATCAAGCGGCACCGCTTGGATGGCGACACAGACGAATTCAGCACATTTAGTAGCGCTACACTTGCGACTCGCTTGCGGGACTCCGAGTCCGACGTCGTCCTGTAATTCATCAAGAGCCCGCTCTGGCCCTCGCTGGTCTCGTGATCGCGCTGTAGCCGTCTGACCGCGTCCGTCAGCGTCGAGAGGGACACGCCGTACCGGCTGGCGATGATGGACTTGGACGTGCGAGATGAGTTGTTGAGATAGTCCTTGGCGGCTATCCGTGCCTTTTCGCCGTTGAATTTTTTCTGCCGCTGAGAGTCCGTGAGATGCGAGTAGTCGCCGAGCGGGCGATTCAAAGCGCTAAGGTAGTCAAACACAGACACGGTAAGATCCCAGAAATACACAGTACCCACACGCATTTGGCTTGACACGCTCGAATTGGACAGCAGAACCGGAAATTCTTCGTGGTGCTTGAAGTGGTACGCTGCGCGGTACGCTGTGCGGTACGCGGTTAGAAGCCGCGGTTCTTGTTCTTCAGTAGTTTCTTCCGTAACCACGACCTCGGTCTTCTCCGCGACCATCAGCGGCAAAAAAAGGTTCACGCCGTTGGAATGCCGGTTCTGACACAAAAGCAATACCCACGCGTCGTTTTGTACGTTGACGATCCCGCGTTCTGCCAAGAACCGCAGCAGCTCTTTCCTAACGGTTTTGTATTTTCTGAAGTCCTGCTGGTGCAAGACCCGGGTGATTTCTGACATGGTGCTTGCGTTGGTGTGAATGACCGTGGGGCCGATTGCGGCAGCAATCGGCCTATCTCTTCTTATACAGACCGTTAGTAGTTCTTTGAACGCGCTTGCCGTGGGCGGCAGCGGGCGCCAGGGGCGCGCGCCCAGCCCACTTTACGCGTCGCGTTTGGACGCGCTTGCGCTAAGCTGACGCGACTCGACCGTTTTTCGCTCCAGAGGCTCGAAAACGCTGCTCCTTTTCGTAGCTGTGCGAGCCCCAGGCGCCAAAAACCGGGGCCCGCACGGGGGCCATCCATTGCCCCCTGTCTTCCCCCCTGTCTTCCCTTCCTGCCTCCCCCAACTCCGTGTCAGCACCCGCGGCGGGGTTCGCGGCTGTGCCGCAAAACCCGAGCGGAGCGTTGCGCGATGCGCCCGAAGTGAGGCTCCTCGGCGCTTGTGCCTCATCGCACGTTTGGAGAGACAAAAGAAACGCGGAGGGCTTGATCTGATTTTAGGGGCGCTGGCTCCGGCTCCGGCTCCGGCTCCGGCTCCGGCTGCGGCGGGGCCGCGGACGGCTTCTCGGAATAGAATATCTAATAACTGTTATTTCATACGTAAGATAACGGCGCGGCGACCGCAGCGCCACAAGCGCTACTTGCTCTTCTTACTGGTGCGGCTCATCTCCGCGAGCACGTGCTCGCGGTGCTCCTGCATGTGCTGTGGGAAGGGACAAGTGACGAGCGCGCGCGCGAGTCGCTTGTTGAAGCGCGAGTCGAGCTTGTCGTGGACCATGGTCACGTGCCGCGCAAACGAGTCCCGTCGGTAGAATTTCTTGCCGCAGTAGGGCGAGGGGCACTGCATCACGGGGAAATCCGTGTCGCCGAGTTTCAGCATGGACTTGAGTTCCTGCGGGATCTCGTGTTTATGCTGGATCGCGCAGTGACGCCGCAGCTCGGGCCGTCTAGGCAGCCCGAGGATCTTCCAGGGGCACAGCGGGAAGGGGCACTTGTATTGGCGCGTAATCTTGTACTCGTCGATGTGGCGCGCGTATTCCAGAACGTTCGAGAACATGCGTGGACAATGCGCGCACCGGTAATAACCGCGTTTGACGCGCTTGCTCAGCGCCCGCATGAGCGGGCCGTCGGCGAGCAGCTGCTCGTACACAGACATCCGCGCAGCGCCGGCCGCCGGCGGCTCGGGCTGATCGAATGCACGGTAGAAATGCGCCAGGAACGCGGGGGACTCGGTGTCGACAACGGGTTCGGCACACAGATCTGCGTCGATTTCTTGGTCGTCCTCGTTGTCCTTGGAAACAGCGGCGTCTTCGAACGTCTGGCTGCAGCCGGAGCTGCAGCCCGACAGACAGCCGTGCCGATGCGCGCAAAAAGCCGAGGCACGCGCAGCCTCGGTCAAAAGGGGTACGCTGTTAGAGCGCGGAGCGTGTGGCGGCCTGCGCCACTCAGAAAGTCCGGCGGTCGGCGGCGACGCCGCCGTGTGCGGCGCCTTGATCTCGAAGTAGGAATGCGCCGGCTCGTCGCAGACGCTGCTTTCCGGTGTCAGCTGCCACGACAGACTGGTCGGAGACGACCAGGCGTCGTGACCCGGGTAAGCGGCGGGCGCTGTGGCGGGCAGATGCGCGGGCAGCTGCGCGGGCAGCTGCGCCAGCGCGTCCCACGACGACGCGAAAAACAGCATCTCGTCGTTACCCGCCGTATGGGGGTGCGGGTGGTGGTGGTAGTTGGGGTACGCGTGCGGTTCACAAGGCTCGTGCGTAGCGCGCACGTGCATGGCGTTCAAGTTGGAGTTCCACATACTTTCCCCGCGAGCAAACTGACCTTGTTGCTAGCGGAAGAGGCCACCTGCCCAAGGGTCAACTTTTACTTGGCTTTTATATAGGCCGGCGCGCGACGCCGCACTGCTGCAACGCCCATACGTTTTCTGATGCAAGATCTGATGATAAAGTTTAACCTTGATCTCGATGTTGCATTGATCTGAAACGGTCTCCCGTAAACGAGCCTGCAACGGCTGAAGCTTCCCCCGCATCGGAGGGCACGTGCCTTCGCGCGTCAGTTGGAGAACGGCTTTGGATAACCTTATCTCAGCGGTGCGGGGCGAACTGTGGCGGACTGCGGCGTTGCATGGATGCGCAACCACGGCTTTTTCTGTGGACGCGCGTCCTTGCAGCTTTTAGGGGCCAGCATGCCTGCATGGCTTCTTCCTCGGCTGCCATAACCCCGGTGCAGAGATCGGTCGATATCGGCCTGCACCAGGGGTAACCACGGCGGGCGCACCGCTTCTTTCTGGCGCAGAAGTGGTCTTGCCGGATTTACCCGGGAGGCACTCAGACCCTGTGGAGTCTCTCGCCCGAGTTATTATCAGGCCTGGTTCGGAATTTTGTAGAAAAAGAAACGGCTTGCATTGGCCTAAGGTTGCTATTGCCGCTTCTTCAGTGCCGCTTTCGTTTTCGGGTTATGTCTCACCCGATAGCTGCGGACGCGGCCCGCGTCCGCAAGGTCAAAGACCTCGGCGACTTGCCCCCACGGCCTACTCGGCTTCTACCACTGCTAAGGCGGCCTCGAAACATGCACGCTTCGAGGACTTGCATTCGGACACAATCAGGAATGCTCGTCGGCGTCGGTAGCGTGACAAGGTTGGGACCATCAAGGTTAAACGGGAGAATGGGCCAGACCGGCTGCGTGAGAAAGGGAGGAGAGATCGGCGGCGCGCGGTAGCAGCGCGCGGTAGCCTGCAGAAGTACGAGAATGGTCTTTTGTTTCTTTTGCCGCCGACAGAGGGAAAGAGGGATGCATCTCGTACGTAGTGCGCGTCAGCGTTCGGCGTTTAGAGACTCCTGCCAAGAGAAAAAGGGTCCCGTCTTTACAACTTACAGGCTTTCGTTTCTTCATTAAACACAAGGGCCGCTAAATAACTGACTAAAATTAAAAGTATGGTTGCTGGAGTGGAACAAAAATAGGAAAAAAAAATAGGGAATAATAATGCATGCCGGCGATGCGCCGCGTATTATACAGTGTCCGTCAATTCATTTGACTTCGAGCGCCCGCACTGTCCGCACTGCGCGGTCAAATTTACTGGTTCTCAGGTCTCAACTTTCTGACCTCCTTGCCCACTTTCCAGATCTCCATGTTTCTGATGGTATCCAATTCCTCTTCCAACTTGGCTCTGTAGTCAGGGTGTGAGTTGAATTCCAAAGATCTCTTGGTCTCGGAACCGTTTCTGACGGACTCGTACAAGTCCTGGAAAACAGGCTTCAAGGCGTCCTTGAAGATTGGGTACCAGTCCAAAGCACCACGTCTGGCGGTGGTGGAGCAGGCGTCGTACATGTAGTCCATACCGTACTTACCGATCAATGGGTACAGGGACTGAGTGGCCTCCTCGACGGTTTCGTTGAAAGCTTCCGATGGGGAGTGACCGTTCTCTCTCAAGACCTCGTATTGGGCCAAGAACATACCGTGGATACCACCCATCAAACAGCCTCTCTCACCGTACAGGTCGGAGTTGACCTCCTTCTCGAAAGTGGTTTGGTAAACGTAACCAGAGCCGACGGCGACGGCCAAGGCTTGCGCCTTTTCGTCGGCCTTGCCGGAGACGTCGTTCCAGACGGCGTAGGAAGAGTTGATACCACGGCCTTCCTTGAACAAAGATCTCACGGTTCTACCGGAACCCTTTGGTGCAACCAAGATGACGTCGATGTCCTTTGGAGTCTCGACGTGGGTTAGGTCCTTGAAGACTGGAGAGAAACCGTGCGAGAAGTACAGGGTCTTGTCCTTGGTCAAAAGGGGCTTCAAAGAGTTCCAGGTCTCGGATTGAGCAGCGTCGGAAAGCAAGTTCATGACGTAGGTACCCTTTTGGACGGCCTCGTTGACGTCGAACAAGTTTTCACCTGGGACCCAGCCGTCCTCAATGGCAGCCTTCCAGGAGGCACCGTTCTTACGGACACCGACAATGACGTTCAAACCGTTGTCTCTCAAGTTCAACCCTTGGCCGTAACCTTGAGAACCGTAACCGATCAAAGCCAAAGTGTCGTTCTTGAAGTAGTCTAGCAACTTCTCACGTGGCCAGTCGGCTCTCTCGTAAACGGTCTCGGTGGTACCACCGAAGTTGATTTGCTTCAAACCACGGGTAGCAACCAAAGGCTTGACGAATTGTCTGGAAGCAGCTGGTCTCAACGTGGCACGAGATGCCACGGAAAGGGCCCTCTTAGCAGTGATCACACGCGAGTTGGCGATCAATCTGGAAGCTTGAACTCTCAAAGACATTGTGATTATAGTTGGTAGATCAAATCAAAGATTCTTAACCTATAGTTCGATTGGTGATAAAGTGCAGAAAGCGACCCAATGGTGTCCATTTATCTCGCTTTCTTTATATAGTTGAAAAATTTTTCAGTTTCCTCTGCGTCCTTCATGACAATCGAATAAACAATTTTCGTTCAAACTGCGCGATGAGCAGGAAATTGGCAAACGTGACGAACTAAGAGCGCGCTAACAAGATGACAACAAGACGTTGACCCTTTCTTCTCAATTGTTTTTCTCTTCATCGCTCACTCTATTGGTTAAGGTACCTCTATATGACTGGTTTTTACGAATGTTTTTGCCAACTCTTTCAGAGACGTTTTCATAGATATTAATTCTTATCTTAATTCCTAATGAGTCATAGAGAGTGAAAAAGTGTGTGTTATGTGTAGAAAGCTGGCTTTAATCTCTTTGAGTTCCAGCAAATCGTGTCGAATAGTGTCAATTGACATTTGTAAAGTGGGTAGCTTTAGTTAACCTTGCAGTGATATCGGTGCAATTCTTGATCTCAATCGACGCTTTTCTGTAGACAATCTCAATCTCAAACGTTCATCATTTGAAAAATACAATGGCTAAGTCTCGGTTTGAGTACGTGAGACAGTTCGAGACCAATATCAGACTACTCCCCGAGACATATATCGTGGTGAGGATCGATGGTAAAAAGTTCCACGAATTTTCGAAATACTATGAGTTTGATAAGCCTAACGATGAGCGGGCTCTGAGGCTGATGAATGCTTGTGCGAAAAACGTGGTGTTGCAATACAAACAAGACGTGATACTAGCTTATGGTGAAAGCGACGAGTATTCTTTCATCTTCAAAAAAGACGCTTCGCTATTTAATAGACGCGGTGACAAGTTGAGCTCGTTGATTGTGTCTCAATTCAGTTCCAATTACGCTTTTCTCTGGCCAAACTTCTTTCCCGATCGTGCTTTGCATGTTCGGCATCTACCTTACTTTGACTCGCGATGCGTGTGCTATCCAAATCTGCAGGCCATAAAGGACTATCTTTGCTGGAGATTTGTCGATACGCATATCAATAACCTGTACAACACGGTTTTCTGGCAATTGGTGATCAAAAGACAAATGACGCCACGAGAAGCCGAGCAAAGGTTGTGTGGGACGGTTAGCAGCGAAAAACAAGAGATTTTGTTCACGGAGTGTGGCATAAACTACAATGCTGAGCCTGAAATGTTCAAGAAGGGATCTCTTGTTACTCGAAAGGGCGAGATTTTGCATATTGACGTTGTGAAACAGATTGATGAACTGTTCGAAGGTTTCTAATGAAGGAAAACCTTACCGATGCATTCTTGGTTAATTAAAAAGTATATGTGATCGTTCAGCACTTTCAGATCATGAATGTAATCATTTGAAGACGCAACTTTCAAGGTTTCACTGTCCGTGATCATTTCCCTTTTAGTGTCGTACTTCCAGATGTAGATCTTACCGTTTTCGCTCCCAGATATTATTCGCAATTGAGAGATTCCATTCCACACCAGTTGGCAATCGATCACAGAGCATTTTTCAGTTTGCTTGAAATCTCTTTCGAATATGTGTACAAGATCCCAATCACTGCCTGTCCTCCTTCTGAAAAGGTGACAGCCAGAATTGGTGACGTTGGCTACGTAGAAACGCAGTGAACGTGTCGAATACCGCTTGGCTATCGCACCTTGGGCGGAAATCAACGTTTTCTCGTCGTCTAGCAGATCAGTAATGGTGAACTTTTCCAGCTTATTGCCCTCTAGGATATACACCTTATTGTCAAAGCATGAAAAGACCAATTCCGGTACTTCAATTATTTCTGTTTCTCGAGCTGTCGGTAGACACGGTGTGCATGTGTTCAAGGAGTCGCCCACTTGGTTCCTTATCTCAGAAATCTTTGTAAACGTACAAGTATCAACATTTAAGCTCAGCTTCACTATACTGCCGAGTCGAGTGCAATAAACAATATGCAGATAAGAGCCTGGTACATTAAAAGCCCAGAAAGAATTTATTCTGTCATGTAAGCCTAAATGGCGCCACTTGACTGGTTTCAGTATCTCACCGAAATCTGCCAAAGTGAACAGGCCAGTGCATGGAACTGCATGTATGCCATCGTGGGTACTCAAAACGATAAAATGTTCATGCTCAATCTTACCTTTAACTGGCCTTGTAACAGCAACAAATTGTATACAGGATTTGGCCTCATCAAAATTGCAGAGAGATGATATATCGACGGCAATAGGTACTTCGAATACTTCCTCATGTAATCCAGTTTTTGTCAACTTCAAATCGCATCGGCCACTCCCATCTTTAGCGTATTCCACGGTTATAAAGAAGTGGCCAGTGGGAGAAGCAGCGAAATCAGAGATTGAAACAGAACTTGCGTCGACCTCGTGTATTCTCTCCAGCATCGACTCAACGATATGCATCAAAAATACATCTTTCGAGTCTGGTTTAAGCTTAAACTTAGTTCGTCGATGGACTGGCTGCCCTTAAATTTCTTTCCCTGTATATTTAAAAAATACTCCGCGACGGGGAATTGAACCCCGGTCCCGAGCGCGACAAGCTCGAATTCTAGCCACTAAACTATCGCGGATGAGCTATAATCTTGATGGGAATCAAGGTTCATATACCTTTTACTTAACACGAGAAGCTGATCAACCACTCATGTTCACCTTTCATCTCTGGCTTATGTAGAGAAAGATCGCCTTCGGCCCAACTGATGTAACGCGATCGATTGTTTTGGAGCGTTATTAGAATATTCCAAATTTTCCAGTTGTTTGGGCTTTTCAGCGGACCTTATTGGTTTATTTTATATCAACTTGCAGCGCCACAGGAATCTTGAGTATGTATATTAGACCCTATGATCGACACCTCTGTAAGGCAAAGTTAGACAACCTTTGTATTAATTTTAAATAAACTTCCTATAAGATTAAGCCTGTAAAAGGCCTTTATTTTATGCAATTTTGAGTAACCTTGTTCACCTGAGCACCCTCTATGAAGCAGCAAAATGCTCATATGCTGAAAACGCTAGTAATTTCTAACGTTTAGCTCGTTTCCGTCTTCATCGAAATACTTATCTTCGTCGAGCATCAAGTCATTGGAATGGGATCCTCTCCCATCCGTTGGACGCCGACCGATGCTCCTCGAATGATCCATTGACCCGTCAGGATCCATGTCTGAACCACCAATAGGCGTGTCTGAGTCGAACTTGTTGCCAGTGTCCTTCCCCATCAAGGAGGTCCACCATGTCGTCAATCTGTTGCGGCTGTAAGCGGAAACAACCTGGCCGTCTGAATTAATAAAATCAGTTTTCTTCGTTCTAATGCAGAAAAAGTACAGTACGGCCACGAATCCAATCAGAAGAGGTACGCCAATGCCTACAACGCAGCCGATGACAATATTCCGATTCTTCTTCGAAAGACCGCCTTTGTCACCAGACTTACCTGCATCGGCGCCCGCTGTGGGTGAATAAGTGATAGTTGTGTAATGGTTTGAGAGCACTGTTTTACCATTGATGATGCTGGTCATAGTCGGGTCAGATGAAGATGATGGGCCCGAGGTAATGGTTGCGGAATCAGATGACGAAGTAGATGAAGACGGCGTTGATGAAGTTCTCGTGGGCCCTGAAGAGGAGCTAGACGACGACGAAGACGTTGTGCTGGTAGAACTGGTGGTTGGCGACGTGGAACGTGATGTTGACGAGGACATTTCTGATGAAAGACTGGACGAAGAGGACATACTAGCGCTTGCGGAGCTTGTTGAAAACGCGGATGTGGATGTCGATGAAGCGGAGCTTGAATCTGAAGAGGAGGCAGCAGAGGAGAAACTAGAAAAAGTCGACGACGAGCTCAAGCTCGTCGAGCTTGAGCTCGATGAAAATGATGATGGCGGAGACGAGGACGACGACACCGAAAATAATGAAGACGAGCTGGGCGTGCTCACGGTACTCAAACTGGAGGACGAAAGCGAATCGCTTGAGGAAGTGGACGAGACACTTGAGAATTCCGTAGAAGATGACATACCGGAAGAGCCCTGATTTGAAACCGAATCGGTAGACGAAGGGGGAACGGAGGACAAGCTCTGGGAGCTCAGATCGGTGGATCCGGTCTGCGGAACAGCACTAGTGCTATTAGTGTTGCCCGCGGCCCCCACCTCTTGTTGTGTCGACAGTGAACTAGCACATGCTATTAATAGCAGGAAGTAAATTTTAACAGAAAGCACACCAAGCATCTGTCGAAGAAGCAGCTGAATTGCCAGGGTACCGTGACAAGTTCTTTTTCGCCTCAAACAACTCGACCTTTCCAAGGTTATAAAAGTAGGTTTGAGTCGAGATGTTGGTTTTTATCCTCAGTTACTTTAATATTTAACTTAAGGCACCAGTTTTTTCAGAATTCTTTACTAACAGATTTTTTTCACCGTGCGATCTCGCCGGAACTGGATCTCAGATCTAAGAGATCTCTAGAACAGTCGCGTGGGCCACGTGAGACTGCCTGAGGGAAAAAATAGACTAAAAGCCTCGAACACCCGTTTATGCCGTTTCTCGAAAAGGTCCGTGCCGTAGGCAAAGGGCCATCTTTCAAGCGATCGAGTCGCCGAGCCGGGTTTCTACTCAATGTCTGGCTAACTTCTCGCCTAGTTTTAGGTATTTTGACATTTCAGAAGAATCGATTAGGAGGGTGCCTTGCAAAGTTGTGAAGACCTACATACTATATACGCCGCTAGGTACGCGGGCTTGAGTTTGTCAAGAAACGGTTTATTTGAGGTTTTTGATTCCGCTTGTCTTCGTATCTTTCAAGCGCTTTTACTGCTGAGCAGCGATCAAGAAAATCATCAAGAAACCCAGTGGACGAGGCCAAGCGTCAAGAGTACTAGGGAACTTCAAATGATTTTCGCAAGGAGCGAGTTGAGTTATAGCGATTCTGCAAGAGAAATGGGACGTAAATGTGGCCAGCCCTCTAACCTGAAATAGACAATGTTTCACTAAAAAATCAAACTTAACTAATGCAGTCATACTCGCAGAAAGAGACTGGATCAATCAAATCAGAACGGTAAAGCCGGTCAGAGACTATATTTGCGAACAACCTCATTTGCCTTCCGCTCAGTGCCAGGAACATTAAGAACGACTAAGGCGTGATTCAAACTTACTGCCCTCAGCTACTGTAGCTTGTGCATATGTAGACTTAATAAGTTTCTTGTACGCAGCTGACAAACGTAAAACAAGCTACTCGAGAGCTTGCACATGCAACAATGAAACCCACTGGGGTTCCACTAGGGCTAGAATTTTGAAATTGGTTCATAGCGTCTCTCGTTCTCTTGAATGGGGCTTAGTGCATAGAACCGTACAGCGCACCTGACACGTCTGACCGGAGTAGCGTCCAAAAAAACGAGGTTGTTGCGTAAACGTTTCAGCCTTGGCTATGAACATTTAGGAAGTGACTGTCATGTGATATGCTCAATAGGTTGTGTTTCGAGCTTGTTTGTTAGCTGGCACAACGTAGTTACTTATCAGTTTCGTTAGCGAAGCGCATATCTAGTAAACGTCTGCAATGGAGCATACAATGCTGCTCACGAAAAGCGTATTAAAGGTCCGTCTTAGTCGCTTGCTCTACGTGCCAGAACGAGAACCGAGTACAATCGAGGAATGTCGAAATCACTTACATTTATCACCTCCATTTTCTATCTTTTCAATTCGATTAACGGTATTTTAATTCCTCGTAATGTCGATCTGACGCTGGTGTCGGAGGTTGATGAAGAAGCGTCGAGTGGCGGGCTAATAGGTGAACAAAATTCTGGGAGTGCAGTAGCCGTGTCGATACCGACGAGCCAAAGCAGTAAAGTAACATCATCCTACACCTCAAGCCAGGTATCACCCACAGGCAGCTTCTACAGCGGTGCAACCGGTATCACTTATTCGCCATACCAGAAGGACGGCAGTTGTAAAACTGAACTTATGATCCAGTCCGACATGCAAACCATCGCGGATTTCAGCGTCATTCGCATATACGACACTGACTGCAATGCTATCCCTTTTATTTTGCAAGCCCTCATAGGCTCTCAGAAAATTATGGTTGGAATATACAATATCGATGCAATTCCGCAAAGCGTTTCTATCATTTCCAGTGCCTTCAATGGTGACTTCAGCAAGGTCTACGCTATATCGGTTGGCAATGAGCTTGTAAACAGCGGTATCAAATCGCCGAATCAGATCCAGACCGCAGTTAACTCCGCGAAGTCTCAGCTTTCCGCAATTGGTTATAACGGCCCAATTGTTTCTGTCGATACATTGATCGCCTACGTCAATAATCCGTCGCTGTGCCAATACTCGGATTTTTTGGCCGTCAATTCGCATCCGTATTGGGACGGTAACGTCGAGCCCTCAAGCTGCGGTACCTGGCTGGGCGACCAGATCTCAAACTTGCAATCCAAATGTGGAACCGACAAACCAATTTTGATTACGGAAACTGGTTGGCCGACTCAAGGACAGTCCTTTGGAAACTGCGTACCTTCACAACAAAACCAGATCAATTGTGTGAGCTCAATAACGCAAAGTCACGGCAGTCAAGTCATACTATTTACCACTTTCAATGACTATTGGAAGCAACCCGGACCTTACGGCGTTGAACAATATTGGGGTCTTTTTGGTAGCCCTTCATCTTGAGCATGAGCATATGGCTGACATAGTTGTATTATATATCGCATTTCTTTTATATATTTGCGAAATGAGCGAATAACCCTGTCACCATCACTATAAAAATTGTTAGAAGATGGGAGTAATGCCCGACCTTTAAGAATGGCTTGTTTAGTCTTTCTCTTATTACGTCTCACCTTCTTCATAGATTTTAGCCGCCGTTGTCACGTACAGCATGATTATTATTGATGAAAAAGAAATTTCAGTGAAAAAAAATTCATCAACTACTGTCAAGAAAATTTTGCAGGCCCATCTCATCTCATCGGGCTGCTAATTGCTAAATATCGAATTGTCCTTAATCACGCTCCCTAGTTGTTCTTGAATAACGTCGGAAATCCCAGGTAGGATGAGTGTGGTCATTAAGGCGCCTCAAGGTGCAAGGACTGCTCATTTTCGTACGTTAGAGAGAGAAAGCCGATTCGCAAATCCCCCCAAAGATAAATCTGCATATCCGCTTCTGCAAGAAGCTGTGGAGCCTCATGTTGGCTCGTTCAATGCCTTGACCGAGGGGCCTTCTGGTGGGCTCTTGAACCTTGGTGTTCAGGATATTGGATCTAAAATTGTGTTCGACGGGAAACTGTCCGAAGAAAATCCCGATTTCCTGGGTAACAAGTTAGCTCTCAAAGTTGAGCAAGTAACGATCTCTAAACCCATGTCAAACGATGGTGTTTCGTCAGCCGTTGAAAGAAAAGTATTTCCAGCGGAATCTAGACAACGACTTGCGTCCTACAGAGGTAAACTTTTACTCAAGTTGAAGTGGAGCGTTAATGACGGCGAAGAGAGTTTTAGTGAAGTACGGGACTGCGGTGGTTTGCCCGTCATGCTGCAGAGTAACAGATGTCATTTGAACAAGCTGTCGCCACATGAGCTTGTTGAAAGAAAGGAGGAAAGTGACGAACTCGGGGGCTATTTCATCGTCAACGGTATCGAAAAACTTATAAGAATGTTGATTGTACAACGCAGAAACCATCCTATGGCGATCATTAGACCCTCTTTCGCCAACAGAGGCGCTTCTTACTCGCATTTCGGTATTCAAATAAGATCTGTGAGGCCTGATCAAACTTCTCAAAGTAATGTTTTGCACTATCTGAACGATGGCGAAGTGACGTTCCGTTTTTCTTGGAGAAAAAATGAATATTTGGTTCCCGTAGTGATGATTTTGAAAGCGCTTTCGGACGCGAGTGATAGGGAGATTTTCGATGGAATCGTAGGTTCCGACACGTCCAATTCGTTCTTAACCGATCGTTTGGAATTGTTGTTGCGTGGTTTCAAAAAAAGATATCCTCAACTTCAAAACCGTCGCCAAGTTCTACAATACCTCGGTGACAAATTCCGCATCGTGTTCCAAGCAGCACCTGACATGACTGATTATGAGGTTGGTGAAGAAGTATTGAACAGAATTGTTCTGGTGCATCTTGGAGATGAGCAGGACGACAAATTTCGAATGTTACTCTTCATGGTAAGGAAGCTTTACTCTTTGGTTGCAGGTGAATGCTCGCCAGACAATCCAGATGCCACTCAACATCAGGAAGTCTTGCTAGGTGGCTTCTTGTATGGTATGATTATCAAAGAAAAGATAGAAGAGTATTTGCAAAATATAAGACTTCAAATTCAGTCTGATGTCAACCGTGGTCTCGCTGTGGATTTCAAAGACCGTAAATATATGAACAGAGTTCTCATGAGAGTCAACGACAATATTGGCTCGAAGCTACAGTATTTCCTGTCCACTGGTAATCTGGTATCTCAATCGGGTCTTGATTTGCAGCAAGTCTCGGGTTACACTGTGGTTGCAGAAAAGATTAATTTCTACCGGTTTATTTCGCATTTCCGCATGGTGCATAGAGGATCTTTCTTCGCACAACTAAAAACAACGACTGTTAGAAAATTGCTGCCAGAATCCTGGGGGTTCTTGTGTCCAGTGCACACACCAGATGGTTCGCCATGTGGTTTGTTAAATCATTTTGCACACAAATGTAAGATCTCGACCAAACAGTCCGATGTCTCTCACGTTCCTGCCCTCCTTTACAATCTGGGTGTATCTCCTGCCTCTCACACATTTGCCGCAGGACCCACGATGTGCTGCGTTCAGTTAGATGGTAAGATAATTGGCTGGTGCTCACATGAACAAGGAAGAATCATTGCTGACACCCTAAGATTCTGGAAAGTGGAGGGCGAGACACCCGGTTTGCCTTTGGATATTGAAATTGGGTATGTTCCGCCTTCGAGCCGTGGTCAATACCCTGGTCTTTACATCTTCGGTGGTCACTCCAGGATGATGAGACCAGTGCGCTATTTGCCACTAGACAAGGAAGACATCGTTGGTCCATTTGAACAGGTTTACATGAATATTGCGGTTACTCCTAAAGAGATTCAGAACAACATTCACACGCACGTCGAATTTGCCCCCACAAATATCCTTTCAATTCTTGCTAACCTAACACCTTTTTCCGACTTTAACCAGTCACCAAGAAACATGTACCAATGTCAAATGGGTAAACAAACTATGGGTACTCCGGGTGTTGCACTATGTCACCGTTCTGATAACAAGCTATATTGTTTACAGACGGGACAAACTCCTATTGTGAAAGCCAATCTATATGATGATTACGGCATGGATAACTTTCCAAACGGTACGAATGCCGTCGTGGCTGTCATCTCCTACACCGGTTATGATATGGACGACGCCATGATCATCAACAAGTCGGCCGATGAAAGAGGATTTGCCTACGGTACAATGTACAAGACTGAAAAGATCGACTTGTC
This sequence comes from Lachancea mirantina, assembly GCA_900074745.1. Classification (NCBI taxonomy): domain Eukaryota; kingdom Fungi; phylum Ascomycota; class Saccharomycetes; order Saccharomycetales; family Saccharomycetaceae; genus Lachancea; species Lachancea mirantina. The sequence goes on from LT598464.1 coordinate 276,509, forward strand.
TCTGAACAGAGGGCGTGGAGATCCAATCACTCAGCATTTTGGTTTTGGCGAAGATGAGTGGCCTAAAGAGTGGTTAGAGAAACTTGACGAAGATGGATTGCCACTAATAGGTACATTTGTTGAGGAGGGAGATCCCGTATGTGCCTACTTCGACGACACCCTCAATAAGACCAAAATCAAAACATATCATTCATCAGAACCTGCCTACATCGAAGAAGTCAGGTTGATAGGAGACGAGTCCAGCAAATTCCAGGAGCTTCAAACGGTTTCCATAAAGTACAGAATAAGAAGAACTCCTCAAATTGGAGATAAATTTTCTTCCAGACATGGTCAAAAAGGTGTCTGTTCTCGTAAATGGCCCGCCATCGACTTGCCGTTTAGCGAAACTGGGATTCAGCCGGACGTCATCATTAACCCCCATGCTTTCCCTTCGCGTATGACCATCGGTATGTTTGTCGAGTCGCTTGCTGGAAAAGCGGGTGCACTACATGGGGAGGCGCATGACGCTACGCCTTGGTCCTTCACCGAGGAAGACACGCCTGCCGACTATTTCGGTGAACAGCTCTTGCAAGCTGGGTACAATTATCACGGAAACGAGCCAATGTACTCGGGCGCCACCGGTGAAGAACTTCGCGCGGATATATATATTGGTGTCGTCTATTACCAAAGACTGCGGCATATGGTTAACGATAAGTTCCAAGTGCGTTCTACAGGTCCTGTCAACAGTCTGACAATGCAACCAGTGAAGGGTAGAAAGAGACATGGTGGTATCCGTGTGGGTGAAATGGAAAGAGACGCATTAATCGGGCACGGTACGTCTTTCCTTCTACAAGACCGTCTGCTCAACTGTTCGGACTATACTCAGACTTCCGTGTGCCGTGAATGTGGCTCCATTCTCACGACGCACTATAGTGCTCCTCGCATAGGCGCAGCTGCCGCCGTCCGCTGTCGTCGCTGTGCTCTCAAGCTCGAAGATGCCAAGAAGATTCTGTCACAAGCAAAGGAAAATGAATCCGTTTTCATCGACGATTCCCATATTTGGGAAGATGCCCAAGGTAGCAAATTCGTCGGTGGCAGCGACACAACCACCGTCGCCATTCCTTTTGTCTTGAAATATCTGGACTCTGAGCTTTCGGCAATGGGTATCCGGCTGCGGTACAACGTCGAGCCAAAATAATAAATAAAAAAAGCCCAACTAACAAGCTTTACCGGTATAAATATAAATCAAAGAATTTGCACTATTGAAACAGGATTGAAGGCTTGCTTATGATGTCAGAGCCTGGAATTTCAGCTTCAGTTTGGGTTATGTAGCTATGAGTCGACTTGCACACGTGACTGTAAGCTTTATGATGATATCGAAAATTTGACATATTATCATATTTGATTCGATACATGTACAAGTAGTACTCGAGAAGAGCCAAAGGCAGCATACACTCGAAATAGGCGGTTTAAGGCCCATTGAAGGGGTGATATTGACTTTTTGGCAATTGCATAAAACATTGCATCTCTTCTCGCTTAGCATTTGCATATTTTTGAGGCTTTACGTCTTTAAAACGTGGTCCAAATTGTGATCTCAATAGAAGAGTCTCAGATGAGTGAAAATCCTTTCGATCTTAACAATCCGGCCAACAATGCCGCCCAGGAGGCTCTTTCGAAGCCTACGCCTTCGATGGAGTACTGCACTAAAAGCGTCGAAGAGAGTGTACAATCTCTAGGGACGAGCGCGAACGAGGGATTGGCCAGCATTTCAGAAGCTAACCAGAGGCGATCTCTTTATGGCGCGAATGAGATAGAAGCGGAAGAGGATGATCCACTGTGGTGGAAGTTTGTGACAACATTTGCTGGCGATCCGTTGATTTTACTACTTATTGGGTCAGCAGCTGTCAGTTTTCTGATGGGCAATATCGATGACGCCATGAGTATAACTCTGGCAATTTTCATTGTTGTCACTGTTGGATTTGTTCAGGAATACCGCTCGGAAAAATCTTTGGAGGCCCTCAACAAACTAGTCCCTGCCGAATGCCACCTTGTCAGATGCGGCCAGGAATCCAAGGTTCTGGCCAGTGTGTTAGTTCCTGGAGACTTGGTATATTTTGGGGTCGGAGATAGAATCCCAGCTGATGTTCGAATCATCGAATCTGTTGACCTTTCGATCGACGAAAGTAATCTAACAGGAGAAAACGAACCCGTTCAAAAGACGTCCATGGCAGTAGACAAAACGGCGTTTAGCAACAATCCTCGCTCAATTGTACCGGTTGCTGATAGACATTGTATTGCTTTCATGGGTACATTGGTCCGAGAAGGTCACGGGAAGGGCCTCGTGATAGGAACTGGCAAAAATACTGCCTTTGGTGCCGTTTTTGAAATGATGAACTCCATCGATAAACCCAAGACACCCTTACAGCATGCAATGGACAAACTTGGAAAAGATCTTTCTTTCATGAGCTTCATTCTAATTGGTCTTATTTGTCTAATTGGTATTATACAAGGCAGATCTTGGCTTGAAATGTTCCAGATTTCGGTTTCCTTGGCTGTTGCTGCTATTCCGGAAGGTCTTCCAATTATCGTTACTGTTACTTTAGCTCTCGGGGTTTTAAGAATGGCTCAAAGAAAAGCTATTATAAGAAGGCTACCGAGTGTTGAGACTTTGGGGTCTGTCAATGTCATCTGCTCTGATAAAACGGGAACCTTGACAGCAAATCATATGACGGTTGCTAAAATTTGGTGTTTGGGCAGCATGTCTTCAAAGTCAAATGCCCTAAATCTAGCCAAAATCGGAAATCAAACACTTAAAAATTATCTTTCTGAAGACGTCAAGGCCACCCTTCTTACAGGCTCTCTATGCAATAACTCGGCCTTCTCCCAGGAGCATGCGAAGTATATTGGAAATCCTACTGATATTGCCTTAATGGAAGTTTTACCCAAATTTGGTTTGTCAGATCGCAGGTCCGAGTTACTCAGAACTGATGAAATTTCTTTCAATTCTAAACGGAAACTCATGGCTGTTAGAATCAAAGATCCTTCTTCGAATGGTAAAACGGTCATCTACGTCAAAGGAGCCTATGAAAGAATCCTTGAAAAGTCTTCGCACTTCTTAAATTCCGAGGGCAAGATTCAAAAGTTAGACAAGGCTCAGAGAGATCTAATTAACGATAGCGGAAATGAGTTAGCTTCAGAAGGTCTCCGGACTTTAGCATTCGCTCAAGTTGATGGCAGTAATATCTCAGGAAAGAATTTGAGTGAAGCCGATGTTCAAAAACTCGTTTTCACCGGCCTTGTTGGCGTTAATGATCCCCCAAGAGCTTCGGTAAAATCTGCAATCGAAACGCTTGAGGAAGGTGCAGTCCACATAATTATGATAACTGGTGATGCAGAAAACACTGCTATCAATATTGCAAGACAAATTGGTATTCCAGTTGTAAACCCCGAAATTTCAGTGCTCACCGGTGATAAACTCGAGAATATGAGCGAGGACCAACTGGCGAACGTTATAGATCATGTTAATATCTTTGCTAGGGCGACTCCTATGCATAAGCTCAACATTGTTAAAGCGTTGCAAAAGCGAGGTGACATCGTTGCAATGACAGGTGATGGTGTCAATGACGCCCCTGCATTGAAACTTGCGGACATTGGCGTTTCAATGGGGAAAATGGGCACCGATGTGGCAAAGGAAGCTTCTGATATGATATTGACCGATGATGATTTCAGCACCATTTTGACTGCCATTGAAGAAGGAAAAGGTATTTTTAACAACATTCAGAACTTCTTGACATTTCAGCTGTCAACTTCCGTGGCTGCTTTGTCTTTAGTGGCTATTTCCACAGCCTTCAAACTGGCGAACCCACTTAACGCTATGCAAATTTTATGGATCAATATACTGATGGATGGGCCACCTGCTCAATCATTAGGCGTTGAGCCAGTAGACCATGAAGTTATGAAGAGACCACCACGTAAGCGGACTGATAAAATCTTGACCCCAGCAGTTTTTAAAAGACTTTTGAGCAGCGCCGCCTTTATCATTGTTGGTACGCTTTACGTTTTCGTTAAGGAAATGACTGAAGATGGCGAAATCACAGCAAGAGATACTACGATGACTTTTACATGCTTTGTTTTCTTTGATATGTTCAATGCACTTTCCTGTAGACATGCAACAAAGTCTATTTTCGAGATCGGTATTTTCAACAACAGTATGTTCAATTACGCAGTGGGTCTGTCCCTGTTGGGGCAATTATGTGCCATTTATGTGCCTTTCTTCCAAAGAATTTTTAAGACCGAAAGCCTTACCATGGGGGACCTCGTTTTCCTCTTGGTCATAAGCAGCACAGTGTTTGTGGCTGACGAAGTGAGGAAATGGTTCGCCAAGAAAAATGATAAGGACGACCCTTACCGCCACTCAATCGTTTGAGTATGCTCATTAGTCTAGGCATTTAAAGTTACATTTTTGTCTTGTAAATTAATAAATTAAAAAGAAATGACCTCATTGGAGGCCGCTTTCCGTAGTCTGTTCATAATGGCGAGCCCCTCTGCATTTTCAGTTACCCCTTCAACGAAGATCATGTCAACTTCTTCAGCCTCGTCCATTTCTCTCAATAAGGCGAAGAGGTTGGATTGTATCTTCAACATGCTTTCCCCCATAGATCTTATAACACAGCGATCATCTTTAATCATACCGGAAGGGAAAAACGAGCCCGTTAAAACCGCAAATTTTTTAGAGCCAGATGCTTTTCTGTTTATGATATCGATCACGTTGTCTAAACGGCTTTCTCTAGAGCGCTCTTGATGTGTTGGAACGAAAAGGACAACTTTGGCAGTAGGTGAGTAATGTTTATATTTCATACCAGGTGTTCTTACCTTTTCCCCGCTTTCTACCGCTTTTTTGTTCTCGACTTTACAATTGGACCATTGAGCGCCTCCCATCTTTTTAATCTGTTCCCAAGTAAACCCACCTGGTCGAAGTAAAAGAGGCGGTGAAACGAGACCATCGACAACTGTACTTTCGAGTCCTACTTTGCACGAACCGCCGTCAAGTATCAATGGTATCCGACCGTTTAAATCGTGAAACACATGAGATGCTGAAGTGGGCGACGGTCTAGTCGATGTGTTTGCAGATGGAGCTGCGATGGGTGTATCGCTGAGGGCAATGAGAGCTCTAGCGACGGGATGCGACGGTATGCGAACCGCGAAAGTTGGCTGTTCCGCTGTGGTTAGACTAGACAAAGTTCCATTACGCGGTACCGGTAGTAGAATGGTTAAAGGCCCCGGCCACATCTCAGAAACTAGCGAATGATATATGGCAGGAATGTTTCGCAAAGGCGAACCCGAATCTACACCAAAAATCTTGCGATTAAGCTGATCAATGGAAGATACATGACTAATGAGAGGATTGTCGCTGGGTCTGTTTTTCGCATGGTATATGTTCAAGACAGACTTGTCATTTAATGATGAGCCCCCAAGCCCATAAACAGTCTCAGTTGGAAACCCTACAACCCCATCCGTATCTCTGATTATTTTGGCTGCTTCCAGCAAATTTTCGTGGGTTTTCGGATCAGAAAACGTTGGAAGGGCACCATCGATGTGAGCCGTCGGAGAAAAGTGGATTGCAGTAGGATCGACTTTCAAAACCCTGGTGACATATGACATCTTTGCAAGCTTTCTCAACATACAACCCTCCTGAAACTTCACAAATTAGCTAAGTAAAGACCCAAAAGGGATATTAGACCTCTTGAAGTCGGTCCTAAATTTCGAGTTCGAGATGGCTCATCTCTCGTCAAATTTTCATGCTGACGAGAATCTAATCTGTCACGTGATTTCTCACTTCCATGTAGCTCTGATGTCAAAAGCCGAAGTCCCTAAGATAGTGAGACACGTTGTTACCGACATCTAAGAGAGATTGGTATGAATCTAACCGATCTGTTTACTCCTTGGCAATTTTCTATAGGAATTTAAGACGGTAAGCGCGCCAGAAATGGTTTCCATTTTCCTCGTTCTAAGTGATGACGACGAAATATCACGTTGATTATGAGCTGATAAGATAAGCTGATAAGTCGATAAGCTGATGAGATACCTGTGTCGCTTACCACTTATAAAGCCCGGTGTATAAGACAAAAACCGAGTAATACGTTGTTCTATTGACCGAAAAGGTCGTCTATCAAAGACCGCATAGGTAAACCACAAAAATATATGACGTGTTTAGCAGGTCTCCTACGACAGTGTAGAAAATTAAAGTTTAATTTTTGAAAGATGACTTTCTTGAAGTTTGTACGAAAACAAAAACAAAGCCGATCAAGCATATGAGATTTATATTGACACACGATGCAGTGGTAGCGTGAACAAGTCCTTATGGAGATGCAACACCCCTCTTTCCATGTAAATACTCCAAGGCATACTTTTTGACGTCGTTTTTTGTAGATGAATATCTGGTCGATTTGATTGGAATCTTAGACTTTGTGGGTGTTACGTATATCACAGTTACCAAGCCCATAAAAGTTTCATATTCCATCTAGGAGCGCAAGTGGTTTAGTGGTAAAATCCATCGTTGCCATCGATGGGCCCCCGGTTCGATTCCGGGCTTGCGCAATTTTTTAATTTTAATGCTTTCGCGAAATAGTTGTTGGTGGAAGTCGCCGTAGGGATAAGCATATGGAGTGCTAACGACCTCCTCTAGTGCCACTTCTCGCCCGGTTTACAGTGTTTTTTTTACTGGTAATTTTAACACCGATGAGCCCCGTCAGTGATAATCATTATACACGAATACCGATTGGTCCTCACTTCTTGACGAAGAACATGCTACCGGAGGTACACATTGCCGTCAAACGGAGAATATAACAGCGCACAGATGGACGAACCTAATCCATTTGCCGACAACAAGGTCAATACGTACGGGTCAGAATCGGTCCCAATTGTGGTTCCAGATACGACTGCTGCGGCCCCAAAGGCTGGGACCGCGGCGCAACCGCAGTCCTATGCGGATCATTTCCAAGTGACACCAGAAATCGTGTATGCAAAAATGCGGACAGTGGTGCACTTGAGCGTTTCGCGGGAAATGTTTGTGACAGAACCAGATCTGTATGGGCCGGTATGGATCACGGCGACCGTGGTAGCAGCACGGTTTTTCACACAGACGCTCACGAGGCTGATAATAAGCGACATATATGGGGAAAATGCGGGTGGAGTAACCGCGTCGATGACTTACAAGCAGCTGACGACAAGTGCGGCGCTTTTTTTCGGGTACACCGTCGTAGCTGCCGCGGCCGTTACGTTGGTGTCGCGCAGGGTTTTACAGACGTCAGGTGACCTGACGTTCGTCGGCGCCCTTTGTATCTACGGGTATTCGAATCTGAACTGGATCGCACCAGCTGCCATCTGCAGCGTGCTCGCAACGTGCCTAGCGTCAAAACCTCGAATCGAGACCACAGTGGTCACGTGCCTACTCAGTCTTATTGCAGGTGCGCTTTCAGGTGTTTTCGTATTCCGGCAACTGGGCGCCGCGTGCGTCGAGGAAGAGAGACAGCCGCAATGGAGGAGTGCAGTAGTGGTTTTTTTTGCGGTCCACATGCTGTTTGCGTTGGCTGCCGGGTTCCTACTGTTTTAGCATGGAAAGTGATAGTACTCCTACGATCATACTTGACCAATGAGTAACCGGGTAGCGTGACTTGGGCAGCCATATGCATTATCGGATCCCCCACAGGGCGAATAAACCAGGTAACGCCGAGGAGCAAAAATTTGTTTGTTCAAATGTCAATAAAATACTCTATATAATTCTATAAATTCACTGAGTTTATCAGACGATACCGGCACTTGGTGGACAAACGGGCTCAAGTTCAATTGGTGTACACCAAAAAGGTAGTTCATCCTCAATGTTGAAGATGTTAACTGTAGGAGCGTTCAGAAGATCAGTAATGAAGCCAGGGCTGCAGCTTGCAACTTGCACGCCCCACATGGAAGCGTTGAGCAATTGACTTGCGACGCCTGTAGCAGCAGTAGAGTTCAAACTAGTGTAAGCAAAAGCATCGTAAGACAACTCATTTGTGACTTTGTTGACGTAGGGGACGACGGCATTATCGATAGACTGGAAATTACATTCGGAGTTTGTGGTACCAATTAAAGGTTGGAAATTGCCGGTAGAATTAATTGGTTGAATCGTAGTGAATCTTGGCAAAAACCGATACTCTTCGCTCAAAAACCGACCCCATGCGGCGGAAGGACCCTCGGCTAGGACGTCAGCTGGAACGAAGTAACTTTGACCAAGATATAAATTGGTTTCATTTTTCACCTTCAGCAGATAAGTACCGCAATGTGGACCGTGAAGCCCTTTACAGGTGATATTAGACCAACCAAATCTGAAAGCCTGTGCTGAAGCGGCGAAGATACTGAAAACGAAAAATGGCAGAAAAGCGAATTGCATATTCTTTGCGTGTTGGTTTTTTTCTTTCAAATTCTTTGCATTAACTAACATTCAGTAACATCCTTATATAATAATTGTTCATATTTTGGTAAACGAGAAGGGTTCGAGCATCATAGGCACCCTCGAGGACCTCATGCTGTAAGGTGTCATGCAAGGGTCGAAAAAATCGAGTCATCGCTAGTCAGTTTGCAGAAATCTCTTCAAGACCCTTAAGGTCACAGTACTTTCTTTTTTCTGGCTAGCGTTCACTTGACTGGTTATACACAATAAGCACTCAATTACGCCAAGGTGAAAATTCATTAGACAAACAATATAGACAATTTTTCCGCACCTGGTTTCTTTTGTATTTGTGGGTTGTCCATTTTTCCCCAAGCGTAGAGCTCTTGGGTGACCGATCACGCTATTCTGAAAGGAGTGATGTGAGGTCATCGCGTTGTTATTGTAGGCCTCCGACTAGCGCATAGAAACCGGGCGTAACCCGATTACCCAGAGAAAGCCCAATGTACCTCGAACAAACCCTTCTCTACGTGTCCTGGAAGGATCTTACGATAAGTAATATCGTAAGTATATAGGATTATAGCTGCTTAGTACCACGTGACCAATATGACAGATTAATCCGCGAAGGGCTTGAATCAGCCCAAAAAGCGATCTGACAGTCGCAGAGAGTTAATGTTGCCATTTCAATTATGAAGTTATACATCCAACGCTTGACGTTTGTGGAATTTAGCAAATCGAAAAAATACTGATACCCGCGAGATTCGAACTCGCGCCTCCGAAGAGACCAGGACCTCGACCTGGCGCCTTAACCGCTCGGCCAGAGTACCATCCAGATCACTGGAGGATATGTGTTTTTAAGTTTTTATCAAGAGGAAGGTTGGAACAGAGATTCCCTTCTGGAGGGATTCCAAAAGGCGCTTAGTGTGCTATATTCTGTTTAAGGCAGAAGTTCCGTGCGTCTGCATCCCTTTTCAGTGAAATCAGATTGCAGCAAGAGCAGTAAGGTCGTCACTTCGAGAAAACTCAGCCGGCAAGGAGATCTACAAAAATAAAACCCACCGGCAAACGCGGAGTAGCTGGTTTCACCAGACAAAGAGTGCACCAGGTGCTGCAGCCGCCAATTCTCATGACCGTGAACGTATCAATCGCAAGCCGAATTCCGTTACTGTTTGCAACTCCGATCGAGGATTCAAAAAAGGGACCAGGTATAGGGGGTGTTGGCTCAGGCAACACTTTGCCTCGTGCTCCGCATCCGGCAACTCGGTACCGAGACCTCTATTCGTATGCTATTCTGTGTCCATTTACACGACCTATACATGACACAGTAAAGCCGCCACCGCCTCCCGCCAAGCGCACTTCAAAACCCGACCGCCTTAAAGTCCGCAGCGGAATAAGCGGATAACCGCCCGCGGGCACCCAATTGCCGTTCCAGCCGCGTGAACACGTTGATGTCCATGCGAGTGTACCCCTTAGAGAACTGGCAAGCGCAGTCGGCGCTTGCCAGTTCTGCATGCGTTTCTGCGTCGGCGGCCTGTCGCTTGCGACAGGACGTGCAGGCGTAAAACGCCACGAGTTTGTCTATGTGTTTCACGAGCGTGACGGACGTAAGGTCCCGCGGTACCTGTGCGGCAATCCTTTGTGGCAGTGCGGAGATCTGCTCCTGCGTGAGCTCTGTGTGCAGCGAATCGCCTGCGACGTGCACGAGCGCCTCGTCTTGCGCGATGACGTCAACGGACGCATCGCATTTGATTTTTTTAGCGCGACATGCGTCGCAACTGGGTCCCGACCGTTGCCGCTTAGAACGGCCCAGGGCGGCCGCGGCGCCTGCGGCGCCACCTGCGCCGGCCGGCGCAGGTGACGTCCTTAACGGCTGGATGCTGCTGGTGGCAACGCCGGCAGCGCCGTTCGGAATGCGCTCGGGCGTGGCGGACGCCGCCGGCGCCGGCGCCGGCGCACCACCCGGCATTTGCTCGGCTTTGCTAATCTTTCTGCGCTTAGTCGCTTCTGCTGCAAGGGACTCGAGATGCGCCGGCGCGCCGCCTTTCGCTAGGAAAGGATCTTGCCAGAAACACGAGGGCCCGCCATTGCACCGGAACTCGAGGTAGTTGTGCGACGCACAAACGACGCCCGGCAGAAGAAGCGGCGGTAGCGACCGGTGTTTGCCGTTCTGGATAGCGATTGGCACCGACAACATTGCGAGTGTGACTTGTATCTTGTTTCGTGCGTGCGGCGGCGAGACCCGAACCGCTGGTACCCAGTGCTTCGTGGACCGATCTCCTTTTATGGGTCACATCCGCGAGAACCCCGCTGCGTGCAGCTCGCGTTCGCAGCCTCGCCATATGCGTGCGCGCGTCCGCGCGCACACTCCGTCCGTACTCCGCGCAGACTCCGATACGCCCTTGTGCGCAGCGCCGAAACAGGCGCTTCCGCAGAGAATTAAGCGGCAGTCGTGCTCGAACTCCGGCACGCACAGTGCGCACGCACTGTGCGTGCGCACTGTGCGTGCGCGGCGCCTTTTTGCAGCAGAGCGGCTGCCGATCCTCGGAATACAAATGCGTCAGGCGAGATGCGCCCGAAGATTCAAATGCGAGATGACTGCCGGCTTACCGTCTGGTTCGACTCCGGCACGCAGAAGACAGCGCACGGCTGCGGCGCAAAAGAAAAGGGGGAGCCCGCCCGGTGGCCGGTGATCGGTTCGGAGTGGCTTCGAAGCGGAGGCGCAAAACTGCAGGCACGCGGACGGGATGGCGATGGGCGGTGACGACCCGCGGACGTTGTCGCCCGTCGGGTAGAGAGGGGCGCGAAAAGCGAGACCCGGACACCCTGGGGGTGCACCACGAGGGGCGGGGAGAGCACTAGCACATGGAGGAGGACCTGAACGAACTGGAAGACAATGCGGAATGGGTGGGGTGGCGCAGTGGTTTCTTGTCGCCGGTCTCGGGGCAGGGCCAGACTTTACCGACGGGAAGGATTTTGGGATTCGCGAATCCAGTCTCTTTTGAAGAGGCGGATTCGTAATATTCGATGAATCCATCACTTTCAACGTGATGGGTGTGAACTAGCCGCCATTATCCAATGACTTATAACTTAAACTTAATCTCATTGAGCAATCTATAACCTATCCAGTAGCCTTATTTGATCTTTTGATAGCCGCGAGCGAGTTTTTTTTGTCAGTTTTGGCGTGTTCACTAGGCTTGGGATATGATTATTTGTGTCGCCTCCGTCGCTTGCATTGTTAGATTCCATAAATTCGTTATTCGCTGAGCCGTCGTTATCGTCATCCATCATCCGTGCCCCTACTGGAATGTCTTCAGTAATTTACGTATCTGAGCTCAAATCAAAACATTTCAATCGCTTGCGAATTATCATTGTACTTCTAAGATTTGCGCTCGCCAACGAAAATCTACTGTCGAGTACCTTCCTGCTTACGGAAAAGCACCTCTCCACATCGGCTGTCGATAACGTGGTATTGTAGAAGGAAGGGGCTAATGAGAAAAGGGCAGGGAGACGGGCTTGATTTTTTAGCCAATAATCCACATCCTATCGAAATATTGAGACACTATCTCCATATATTTGGTTTTTCTGTTTCTGCTATCGCTAGCTTTTGCAGTCGCTACCTTACTAACAAGACTGCTCTCATTCGTTTCAGCGAAAAAATTACAAAAATTGTTAACATATTTTTCAGCCAGCTCGAGAACTTCATCTCTGAAAGGTTTTTCGAAAGCTTTGTTTAACCGGTCTGCCTTAAGATGGGGTTGCAAAAGATGAGCCACCCAATACCCGGGCTCATTATAAGCGATCGTCCTATACTTTTCAAATTTGGGACGCGAGCTCAAAAAAAACCTAGTATCTGGTCCTGAGATTCCTCTGGTGGCAGATGTGACGGTTTGAGTCCGAGATTTTTCAATAACTGGGTGTTGTCCGAGCCGCTTAACAAATTCTCAACGAAGTCGTAATACTGACTTAAATTCATGTAGTATTCAGTTCCATTGATGAGAGAGATGGTAGACTCACCCTGTAGCAGCATCGTAAATTCTTTGAAGATGTGCGTTAAACGTAAAAAAAATGTGACAATTTCCACTTCTTGCTGTTCATAACAAAATGTCAAGCACTGGTCTGGCGTAAGCTGGTACTCATGATCAAATCGATTTTCAACTTTCAGGAAGACTTCGAGTTGACGATAGCGTGATAAAAACCTGGTTTGATTATGCTCAGGGATCGAACATGGAATATAAGGGCGAATCTTTTCACGAATGTAGACGTTGCTCTTAGTGAGATAGGCAGGTTTGTCGATTCTCGACAGCAACGAAGCGTGGTGTTCTTCGAAGCTCTGGAACAAATCGGCGAAGACCCCATTCAA